>VXBX01006778.1:297023-319467 GCA_013400415.1 Scytalopus superciliaris | reverse complement strand
GTGTGTGCGGGGTGTCGGGGGTGTCTGTGCGGGCTGTAGGGTGCGTAGAGGGGTTGTGTGGTGCCCGCTGTGCCCGGTGCCGCCGTGCAGCGCCTGGGACACCCCACCCAGTGCCAGCCCCCCGCATCCTCCGCCCGCGGGCGGGCCGGGAGGGCGGAGCGGAGCGCAGCGGGGCAGCTCCCCGTAAGGCTCAGCGGCGGCTCCGCACACCGGGACGGGGGCTGTGCCGTGCCGGGGGCACCGCGGAGCGCCCGTCCCAGCCCGGCGGGGCCCGGGGCTCCGGAGCGGCCGCAGCGCTCCCGCCCTCACCGGCGAGAACCGAGAGCAGACCCCAGCAAAGAAGGGCTTGTGTTCCTCTGTCCAGGGCTGGAGTCTGCCATGTACCCCAGGATTAAGAACCTCGCGCTTTACACCTTCTCCCTCACGCTGCTCGTCTGTGTGTTGTACATGAAGAAAGAGGCAAAGCTGGCAGAATCATCAGCAGAGCAGAAAGTGGATGTAGCGAGTCACAAACTGAAGTCTCTGGTTCTGGACAACGCTGAACCCACCAAGTGTTTGCCAGACTTGACCCTCGCCAATTCTTCTCTCGCCCTCCCGCAGCTTCACCACGTCTTCTTGATGTACAAGCACTGCCGGAACTTCTCGGTCCTGCTGAAGCCTTCCAGGTGTGGCAGAGAGACGTTCCTCTTGCTGGCCATCAAGTCTTCCCCAATCAACGTGGACCAGCGGGTGGCAATCAGGAACACGTGGGGGAAGGAGATCTCCATCAGGGGCAAGAGCATCAGGCTGGTGTTCCTTCTAGGGCACTCCGAGGCCAAACCCCAGCCCTTGCACCAGCTGCTGGCTTATGAGAGCCGGGAGTTTGGTGACATCTTGCAGTGGGATTTCATTGACAGCTTCTTCAACTTGACCCTCAAGGAGCTGCATTTCCTCCGCTGGTTCATGGAGGACTGTCTGCACGCCAGGTTTGTGCTGAAGGGAGACGATGACGTGTTTGTCAACACTTACAACATCGTTGAGTTTCTCCAAGAGTTGGACCCTGAACAGGATCTCTTTGTTGGGGATGTGATCGCCAATGCTCGGCCTATCAGGAACACCAAGGTCAAGTACTTTATTCCAGAGTTCATGTATGGAGCCTCCTTCTATCCTCTCTATGCAGGAGGAGGGGGCTATGTGATGTCTAGAGAGACAGTGCGTCGCCTCCAGAGCACCGCAGAGGACACGGAGCTCTTCCCGATAGATGATGTGTTTGTGGGAATGTGTCTGGCAAAGATGTCAGTGACCCCAGAGAAACACCCTGGCTTTAAGACTTTCGGGATCCAGAGACCTTTCAATGCTTTTGATCCCTGCTTGTACAAAGAGCTGATGATTGTGCACAAACTCAAACCCACAGAGATGTGGATCATGTGGACGCTGGTGAGGGACGACAGCATTAGGTGTGCAGTGTCACTGACACACAGCTAGAGCAAGGGCTTGGAAAAGAAGCTACTGATGAGCCCAGCAGGGTTGTGACTGGTGACAGACACAGGGCATTGAACTCAAATGCAGGCTGTGGTAGAAATGTGTCCATTACTAACAGACTGCACTGGAGCTGGTGTGGGGTTTGGTTTGCAGTAAGTAATTTTGGGTTGGGGGGTTACTTGAAGCAGTTGAATTGTCACAGGGTGGGATGGTGGGACACAGCATGGGGGACTTGGCTCAGTTCCTCCCAGATGGACTGGAGCCAGGGGAAGTCACAACTGCCACAGGAACGTGAGTGAGGGGCCACCTGCTCTGGAGGCTCCACAACACTGGTGTCTGACCACCAGCCAGATTCAGGCTCATGTGGGGAGGCCAGTGATGACTAACCAGTGACAGAGCACTTGAATTACTTGAAGGGATGGAAGGAAGGCCAGGCTGTGCTGCTGGGTCCACTGTGCAGGGCAGCAATCCCACAGCTCCTGCCCAACAGCAGAACAGGAGTGGAGCAGGTAAGAAAAACCCTCAAAAATACATTGCCTGAACACACCAAGGGTGATGATCCAAGGCACTGAGCTCTGACTCGAGCCCTGGGCTTTTACAGGTTTACTTGCACTGGAAACTTTTGCACAGAGACTTTTTGATCAGGTGTGAGAGGAGCAATGTGTCTTGCATAATCACAGTGGTAGAAAGAGTGGCTGTAGCTTCTCATGCTGTGTGGGAGGTTTTGGGGTTTTTGTTGTTGTAATGTTGGGTACAAATAAAATACAGTTTTAAAAAGTTTCCATAGGAATATTCTTGGGTGTCCTGAAAGCTAAGAGCCCTAAAAACCAGGGAAGGCTGAGATCTGGTGCTGGGTGTTTGCATTAGGGAGCTATTAAAGAAGTGGTTTTGTGGAAATGGGTACTTTCCTGTGAGCAGCTGTTCTCTGCCCTGTCCAGACAAGATGCATCAATACAAAAGTGATTAATCTCAGCATGCTGGAGTTGCTAATTTGAGCAAAGATCAAATATAGAACTAAGATTTGGTGATACTTCTGTGAAACTTCTCAGTGCCAGGATGTGTTGCTGCTGGAGTAGAAGCTGCTGGGCTGTGTGTGAGCAGGAAACAGCCAGGAAGCTTTGGAGGTAGAGTGGGTGGAGAGGAAGGGTGGGATTACAGAAGCTGGAGCTATTTGGGTTGTGCTGTTATTGCAGTCTCCAGTGCCAGCTGCTCAACGTTCACCCCTCACCTGATGGGAGCTGGAGCCTTCAGAGGTGCCTGGGAAGTGTTTCCAGGAGTTTTTGCTCGGATGACAGACAGGGACGCTGAGGACACGCCGAGGCCAGAGGTGTGGGGAGCTCTTGGGGCAGGGGGTGTTGCAGGGCTGCACAAACTCCTGGCAGGATGTGGTGCCTTGGCTTTCTGAAGCACCTGGTGCAGTTGTGTGCAGGGTGTGACCCAGGCTCTTGGGGCAGAAGGTGCCACTCTCACGTGAGCTGCTCCTTTGCCAGGTGTGAGTATGACTTTGCCTCTCTCTCTCTCTCTCTCTCTGCTGAGGAATGAGTGTCCATCCTCAGTGTGGTCTTCTACTGTGTCTTGTGGCTGCAGCCCTACCAGGGGTTAATTATCTGTAGCTGAGGAATGGCCTATGTGTAGCTTCAGGTGTGTCAGCAGCAAAACCCAGTTTGTGGGCACTGCTGCCTGTCCTGGAGAGGACACCGAGCAGGGCAGGCACGGTGGTACCCTGGGAGCTGCTGTGCCAGCATTTTTCTGATCCAGTCAACGATTCCCAGTGCAAGCTCAGGAACAGAGTGTGATGTCATGTCTGTTGTGGGCTTAGGTGTATGGGCTAATCCCCAACTGGCAGCTCTCACTTCCTAATAAAGGGAGGGATTCCCTTCTGCCCCATTCTGGAGTGATGTGGAGCCATTCATGCTCCTCACTCCTGCTTTGACTTGACTGGCTGGCTGGTTCCTGTCACAGCAGGTCAGACATGTCTGGGAGCAGCTCTTGAGCAGTGCAGGGCAAGCAGTGAAACAAGAAGTGGGCTGGGAGCAGGCCCTGAAAGGGGGAGAGGAGTTGTCTGGCTCTGCAGGCTCCTGGCAGTGCTCATCTGTCTTAGGCTGTGTCTCTGCTACTCAGACACCTGATTTATTGTGGCAAAGTTCTGAAAGGCACACAACTTGTTTGTGCACTTGGGTCAGCACCTTGGCAGGGGTTCTTCAGCTGCAGCAGGTACCAAATGAGAGCAGCTGTGGTTAGAGGCTGGCCTGAGGGGACATTTGGCTCCTGAGGCCTTGGCTGTGCCCCTCCTCAAATAATCCTCTCATCACAGTGGTTTTTTTCCTAATGCTTGAGTTTGGGACCTCCCAGCACAGGAGACACTGGCAGCTTCCTGTGAGCTGAATTCCAGCCTGTGCCATCCTCCCTGGATACAGCAGCACCCAGCAAGGAGCAAGGAAAGGTGGTTTGTTAATTCCTTTACTACTTATCTATAAATGTACAGTGCTGTGCAGCTGAGATTGCATTTGTTCCAAAGGCAGGCAAAATGAGACAATTTCTGCTACAGGAAATTCCTGCTCAGGTTAGTAACAGCACCCTCGACACAGAGACAGGGCATCAGATGCTCATTTGGGGTGGAAAACCTGTAATTAATGTGTGTTTTACAAAACCTGGTGGCTGGGGATTAACTGATTCCAGTCAGCAGGGGTGAAGTTCTAGTGGATGCTGTTCTACAAAGCAAATTTCACATTAGCTGTCCAGTCAGAAAATGAGCACAGTGAAAGACACCTGTGGTTTGGAAACCTGAAGTGAAACGTCGAGCTTGCGAAAGAGAGAATCATTTCCTGAAACTTGTGCTGGAAAGCATTCAAATAAGTAAAACTCTCTTTTGCTCACTGTTTTGTAAAGTATGTGGCAATTGCCAAAACAGTTTTGTTTATAACCACAGTATTTTGACAGTCGGACCTCCCTCTGCTTCCTGGGAAACCTCCCAGGTGTCTCTGGGTGACAGAGGATGCTGTGCTGAATGCAGTAACTATGGAAACTTCTCAGCTCTGCACCAAGTATTTCCCCCAGTGCAGCTCAGTGGAATTTGGTGCAGCTGTCAACTCAGATGTTAAAAACTTTTAAGTTTAACAGAAAACAGGGCTCAATCTCTCACCCAAATGGTCACACCCACAATGAGATGCTTCCACACAGTTTAATAAAGGCGTCTTCTCACAGACATAATTTACTTCACAGGTTAAAAAACAAGGTTCTTTAAATACACTTCTTTGGCTGATCCCTAAAGAGCTCTCACAAACACACCAAACCTCCCAGCAGAGACACAGTTAACAGCAGGCTGTCCTTTAAAGCAATCTTCACATTTGCATAGATAAAAGTTTAAATAAATGGATCCAAAAGTATTACAAACAAAGTAAGTTACAAACAAAATTGAGCCCTTCCAAATACTTGGAAGTGACTTGATTTCTAAAGCAATCCTGCTTGGGAAAAAAAAGTGGAATCATAGGCTTATTTCAGCAGTTTTAGACTATCCCATGCTTCAGAGTTTGGGACTGTTCAACTTGTGATTGACTCCCAGGTCTGCTACAGTTCAGTTCTCTTCAGTCCTCCCGGAGGTAAGGGTCATCACCTTCATCTATATTCCCTAAAATACCCTGTGGCAACGAAGATTCCTCTCCTCGAGCTTTTATGAGCTCCTCTGTTTGAGTTTCAGCTAATTTGGTCTCTGCTTTCTGGGACAGCTGCCTCACTTCTTGTACCTGGGACTTCACGAGCTGGATGTGGCTTCGGGCTGTCACCGAGGCCTGGTCTGCACCTGGAGCAGGAATGGAGAGGCTGGGTTAGAGGACACTGGGCAAACTTTAGTTAAGGCAATTACTGTAATTAGCATCTGCTTTGCTGTGCTTTGGTGGCTCCCGGGCTCTATTAATGCTCAGTGCATTTACTGTCCATTTACCTCAAACAGCAATTAGTTTGCTTTGAGATTTCACTGCTCCCTTGAATTCTCCCATCCCACTGGGATACAGCTGGAGCTGGATGAGAGGGATCAGGTTGTGCCAGTGGGTTTGAGAACTAAGCCCAGCCCAGTCCTTGTGTGCCAGCACCTTTCAGTCCTTGTCCTGGCACCTACAGCAGTGGTGTTGGTGGCACTGCTGTACTCAGAATCCCTTCTCCTCCCATTCTACTGCAGCTTCTGGGTCTTTTTCAGGCACTTCCAGAGTTAGGGTGTCCCTGTACATTCCTTACTTTCCTTCCCTCTCTCCACTGCAGTAACTTTGCCAGTTTACCACAAACCAGCCCATAACTCAATCTCAGACCTATCAAATCTCTACCCAGAGAAAAGACCAAAATTATTATCTTTTCTTTCTTTAATACAACTGAATTCAGCTAGAAAGGCCTGCTGCACCCTGAGGCAGCCTTGTTTCTGTGGCTGCCAGAACTGTGTTTGAGCCTTTATTTAAAAATGGTCTTGACCTAAACCACGTGTGAAGTTTACAGGCCCAGTTCTCAGAGCTCCTCTGTAGACTCTCAGCCAAAAACAGGAATGTAAGTTGTCACCTCAGAAAACCAGGCAGGAGCTGTGAATTGTCAACTGAACGAATACTGTGTCTCTCAGCTCTGCTGTCATTCAGGCAGGGGGGTGTCAGTGTGTGTGCTCACCTGACTGGTAGGCGGCCTCTGCTGCCATCTCGGACAGGCGCAGCGCCGTCATCCAGCTGGACTCCAGCCTCAGGTATTCCTGCTGCTTTGTCTTCACCTGCAGGGAAAACAAGGTGCTACTTAACGAGGTGGAGCAGCCCCCAAGTGCTCTCCCACCCCTGTGAGAAGGTGAGTGACTTGAGACTGTTCTGAGCGGGGTTTTTGGAGGCGGATGGTGAGGGGAGGGAGGGGCTCACTCACATCAACTCTGGCCCCTATGACCACCTGCCACACTGCATCCACCTCCTCCGAATTCATCTTCCCCAGTAGGTTGGAGTATTGCTTGTACAGAGACACCAGGGTATAAACTGCCTGCAAGGGAAGCATTTCACACCGTCACATGACAGTCTGCACAGCTCTGGGTTTGTCTCAGTGTCACCTGGTGTTAATTAACAACCTTGCTCTTCATATACCTGCTGTACTAATAAGGGCATAAACTGGAATGCAAATACTTTATTCAGATTGGCACTTTATTTATAAAATTAAAACCGTATCTTCTTGTTTCAGGCTTAAATATGGCTCACCCCACTGTTATGATGAAACTCAGCTCATGGCCTTAGGCAGGCAGAGAAGGGAAATAAAACACCCAGGAACAGAGAACTCAGAACAAAGGTAATATAAATGTTTCTTCACCCCAGTTCTGAGTTTCAGGGTCATTTTGGCTTAAGTGAAAAGAGGGACTTCTTATAAGAGCACAGAGTGACAAGGCAAGAGGAATGGATTAAAACTGCCAGAGGGCAGGGTTATTGGGATATTGGGAAAAATCCTTCCCTGTGAGGGTGGGCAGGCCCTGGCACAGCTTGGGCAGAGAAGCTGTGGCTGCCCCATCCCTGGGAGTGTCCAAGGCCAAGCTGGATGGAACTTGGAGCAACCTGGGATAGTGGAAGGTGTCCCTGCCCACGGCTGGGTGAGCTTTAAGGTCCCTTCCAACCCAAACCATGCCATGATTCTCTAAGTTTAACTCAAAAGCAACAGTTAAACAAAGCTAAAAGTAGCTTCCACCGTTGGTGTCCAACAGTGACCCCACAACTCCAACCCCACACCTCTTGGATTAAATTAACTTGAAAAAGTCCAGTTTGAGCGTGGTTTAGGAGGTGCAGTTAGTGCCAGCTCACTCAGCATTTGCATCAGTGAGTGGTGCCAGGTGTGCGTTGTCTCAGCTCACCTTTGTGTACTCGGTGAGAGCCTCGATGAGCGCGTAGGTGGTCTGGGACAGCAGGGTGGCCGTGCTGTCTGTCACCAGGGACACGGCCCTGCGGATCAGGGCGTCGTTGCTGAGGGACACTGAGCTCTGCTGCTGCAACACAGGGCACGGCATGAGCCCTGCACCCCTTCCACAGGGGCAGCAGTTAAAAACAAAGCCCCTGTTACCACAGAATCAGCTGGGTTGGAAGAGACCTCCGAGACCATCAAACCCAGCCCTTGTTCCAACACTGCTGTGATTACCAGCCCATGGCACTCAGTGCCACATCCATCTTATCTTAGAAACCTCCAGGGACGGTGAATCCACCCCCTCTCTGGGCAGCCCATTCCAATGCCTGATTACTCTCTCTATAAAGAATTTCCTCCCAATATCCAACCTAAACCTCCCCTGGCACAGCTTAAGCCCGTGCCCTCTTGTCCTATTGCTGGCTGATGGGAGAAGAGACCACCCCTCACCTGGCTACGACCTCCTTTTAGGTATTACAGAGAGCCATGAGGTCACCCTGAGCCTCCTCCTCTCCAGGCTCAACACCCCCAGCTCCCTCAGCCTCTCCTCACAGCACTTTTGCCCTTCTCTGGACCTGTTTCAACACCTCAACATCTTTCCTGAACTCAGGGGCCAGAACTGGACCCAGCACTGGAGGTGCGGCCTCAGCAGTGCTCAGTCCAGGGGCAGGATCCCTTCCCTGCTCCTGCTGGCCACACTATTCCCGATCCAGGCCAGGATGCCACGGGCATCCCACAGGATCCAATCCCAGGGCGAGAGCGAGTCTGGGCAGGGTTAAGCAGGTGTTTTTTGGACACTCAGCTGTTCCCAGGGAGGGCGGGCCCCCCTCCCCCGTTACCTCCACGACGGGCACGGCACACAGGGCCACCCCCAGCCCCAGGGCCTGGCGCCACGGGCCGCTGGCTCGAGACAGGGCTCGTCTGCTCCCACCGGCCAGCACCGGGAACGCGTGCCTGGAAGGGCAAGGGGAGAGGTGAGCACGGGGGGCANGGCACGGCATGAGCCCTGCACCCCTTCCACAGGGGCAGCAGTTAAAAACAAAGCCCCTGTTACCACAGAATCAGCTGGGTTGGAAGAGACCTCCGAGACCATCAAACCCAGCCCTTGTTCCAACACTGCTGTGATTACCAGCCCATGGCACTCAGTGCCACATCCATCTTATCTTAGAAACCTCCAGGGACGGTGAATCCACCCCCTCTCTGGGCAGCCCATTCCAATGCCTGATTACTCTCTCTATAAAGAATTTCCTCCCAATATCCAACCTAAACCTCCCCTGGCACAGCTTAAGCCCGTGCCCTCTTGTCCTATTGCTGGCTGATGGGAGAAGAGACCACCCCTCACCTGGCTACGACCTCCTTTTAGGTATTACAGAGAGCCATGAGGTCACCCTGAGCCTCCTCCTCTCCAGGCTCAACACCCCCAGCTCCCTCAGCCTCTCCTCACAGCACTTTTGCCCTTCTCTGGACCTGTTTCAACACCTCAACATCTTTCCTGAACTCAGGGGCCAGAACTGGACCCAGCACTGGAGGTGCGGCCTCAGCAGTGCTCAGTCCAGGGGCAGGATCCCTTCCCTGCTCCTGCTGGCCACACTATTCCCGATCCAGGCCAGGATGCCACGGGCATCCCACAGGATCCAATCCCAGGGCGAGAGCGAGTCTGGGCAGGGTTAAGCAGGTGTTTTTTGGACACTCAGCTGTTCCCAGGGAGGGCGGGCCCCCCTCCCCCGTTACCTCCACGACGGGCACGGCACACAGGGCCACCCCCAGCCCCAGGGCCTGGCGCCACGGGCCGCTGGCTCGAGACAGGGCTCGTCTGGTCCCACCGGCCAGCACCGGGAACGCGTGCCTGGAAGGGCAAGGGGAGAGGTGAGCACGGGGGGCACCCCGAGGGTGCCGCGGGCCGGGGAGCGGGGGCCGGACAGCACCCAGAGGCTGCTCCAGCCCAGCCCGGCCCCCGCCGGGCCCCCACGCTGCGGCCGCGACCGGTAAGTCCGTTTCAAATTTCGTATTGCCGCTTGGTTATAAGTGCGCGGCAAGCACAGTAACTAGTGCTGGTGGGCAGTAATACCGAAGAGGCGGATTATAAAGATACCTGAGGACGGAGCACCAGCCCCGCAGCCACCGCCCGCCCGCCGCCATCTTGGGCCGCGCCCCGCCCCGCCCCGCGCGGGCAGTGACGTCACGGGGGGCGGGGCGGGAGCGGCGCGTGAGGGGCCGTGAGGGCGATGGCGGGAGCGTGAGGGGGCAGCGGGGGGCGGAGAGCGTCCGGCACCGCCTTTGGGCGCCCGGAGAGCTCCGTTCGCTCATTTATTCCTTTATTTTTCGTTGCTTTTGTTTATTTATTTATTGACTTTGTTTGTTGAAGGTCCTAGCGTTGCTTTATTCCGGCCGGAGATAGGCGGTGATCGTCCCAGACGCGTATATGCCTTTTTAAGACTTTTCCACGTAATTTGTACGGTTTAACAAACAAAGGAATTAACTCGTCGGGTCTAAGTTATGCGCTTCTCTTCGTCTGTCCTATATTGGCTATTTTGGCCCACATTCTTTGGTCTTACCGTTCTTTTTCAGAGTCTCCAGCTATCAGGTTGTAATGTCGTTGTTAATCCCCTCCGTGTCTTCTGGTTGTTCCCAAAAAGCCTTTGTGGAGTCTCTGTGGAAACCTCCACCTAGTACCGTGTGCAGGATAAGCAGTGTCTCCTTTCTACACCCAGGCTCTGTCTCTGAGTTTAGAGAACTTTAAAACTGGCAGCACTCTGACACGCCGCAGTCTGGTCCCCACAGGTGCTGCTCCCCATCCCCGGGTTTTATCCATTTTGTTGTCCAACAGGACATGATGCCACTTTGATTTTGACTAGTTGGACACCAGTGGTAATCCCCACCTTATCCAGTGAAGGTTTCTTGTGTAATTCCATACAAAAGCTTTGCTCAGTTGAATCTATTCTTTTTATTTGCAGCAGAAATTCCTGTCTGTTCTCAGAGACTCAGGAGCTCAGCACGGGTTACTTTATGAGGCAGTGCTGTATCACAGGCATGTCCTTTTTGTATCTACATGCTTTAATGATGTGTTGAAGCCTGGCACACCTGAGAACACCAGGTAACAACCCTGTAGCTGATGTGGTATTGGTGCCCCTGTACATCACAAAACTGTAGGGAGAGGGAAGCCTTGTCCTGGTTTGAAACGTCTTTTTCCAGGACTTCGGAAAAAATGACAAGTAATTTCTGTATCTCTGCCTTCACACCTTTAATGAGGCAGAGTTGGACAAGGCAGGACTTGTTTATTGAGATGTTGGTCGTGTTGGAATCGTGTTGCATCCCTCCTGTCCCTCTGTAGGCAGGGTGGGAATCTCAGGAGAAAACCGCTGGGAGGCTTTTAGATATTTCAGGGCACAGAGACAAACATCCAGGGAGACACAAAGAATCCGCAAGAGCAACAAAGATCAGCAAGGCGCATGCAAGTGGATACCTTTTTGTTTAACCTTTATTGTTTTTTCATACGAAAATAAGACTGTGGTGGGGCAGCAAGGACACAAAGCGCTTGCAGGCTTGGCGCGGGGGGCAGGGACATCCCTCCCGCGTGCCGGGCGCTGCGGAGCCCGGTGCCTCTGGAAAGCTGGTGGCTGCAGGAGCAGAGCCCTCATTTGAGCACCAAGAAGTAGGTGGTCCAGCCAGCGAGGAGCAGTGCCCCCAGCAGCACCGTGTAGCTGAACAGCACGAAGGCCAGCAGCTCCCTCAGCACCTTGAGGACGTGGATGGCGAAGGACTCCGGCATCGCTCTCTCCGGCAGGTAGGATCCCTGGGGCTGCTGCTCCCTGCTCCCCCCTTGCCTGTAAGCACAGCGACAGGGAAGGAGACTGTAATGCACAGTTTTTCTACCCAGGGGCTCTGCTGTGGGGAGGAGCCCTGTGATCAGGAGGGTTGATGCCCACCTGGAATGCTGTTAAGTGTCTGGCGGGACTCGTGTGCCTGTTCAGAGTACTGTGGAGCTGTGCAGTGTTGAAAAACAGTTTGGGATCTGATCGAAATCTCCCAGTCAGGACTGGTAATGAAGCAAATGGAGATAGACACAGGCCGTGTGGGTGAGGCCAGAGGCTCCTACAGAGTCCAGCTGGCTCCTGGAATCTTTCCCCTGTGGCAGTGGCTGGGTATCCAGGAAGCTTCAGGATCAGAGCAGCCGCTGATGGTGCATTACCAACAGTGTGTTCTGATCAAAGTGGTCAATTCCTCCAAGGAAGCCACCATTAATATTTAATTATATAATTGCATCTAATGGAAATACTGGCACAAACTGAGCCTTTTGTTTAAGAATGACGAAAACTGAGGCTTAAATACAAGTTTGCACAGGCAAATATTTATATCTCATGTTAAAAATAACCTTTAAATGGGTGACAGGGTAAGATGCTTTAGAATTCATCTTCTAGCTTTATTTTCAAGTCATAGTTACACTTGCTTCAGAAGTGATTGCTCACTTGTTAGTTTAAAATTAAATCTAAACTCTTTCACAAAAGTCGTTGGCTCCTTAGACTTAAAGCTGTGAAGACCCACCTAAAAAATTCTATCATCTCTGCAACTTGCATATTCTTTTAAAGTTTTACCTCAGCTGTGCCTGATCGAAAATATTCATGCCCTTGTCAAGCACACAAAGGAGTTTAAACCAGACTTAAGAGAAAGTAAACCCAAAAAGATCATTTCTCTTCTAAGCAGCCTAAAGCCAGCCAAAGTAAACTGAATTCTCATCCTGCCACTTAGAATGTTTTTTTCAAGAGCTCTTGTGATAAAGATTTAATTTTTTGGTGTTGTTAAAGGGTTCAGTCATTTCATTCTAAGGTCAGGCACATGTATAAAGTATAGAAATTATTTTTAAACCAGCTGTGGTTTCCCTGTTGTTAAAAGCACCCAGGTTTTCTATCCATGGACTTTTAAGAGATTCGTGGTTATCTAGAAAGATACCGATAAAGAAATTAACTGCTTACCCAGGCTCTAGTTCTTCAAGGTCCTGTTTCTCCCTAGTTTTGTTGTGCAGCTGTCCCTTGAATTCCTGGCTCGGGGAGGGTTTGTGCCGTGGGCTGATCCCGCCGTGCTGCGCTGGGGAGCCGGGAGTGCCGGGGTGTGTGTGCGGGACTGATGCGCTAGGTGTGGTCAGGGCGGTTGTGATACGACACAGCGCGTCGTGCTGGGAGCAGCCAAACAGCTCCCCTTCCCCAGGGGGCTTCTGGCAACAGCATTAGGAGTGTAAGCACCAGGGCTTGGTGGTACCAGGTCAAAACCTGCACTGGTTTAGGTGTGGGGGTTTTTTCTCTAACAAAATGTGTCGCCCTAGACTTTTTACTTTGTTATCTGGAAGGCTGCTGCGCCTCTGGCTCTGCTCCCTGAGAGCTCTGTGGGCCACTTGGGGTGGGAGGAGGATGCTCATACACATCAGGGCTGGTCCCAAGGGTGGCACCGTGCAGACTGAGCCAGGCTCTTCTACCAAAAGATTGAGCTGAAGGCAGCCTAATGCCTGCACTGTCACCAGGTCACTGCTCTAGTGTCACCCTTGCCCTCCCAGAGAGTCATCCTGACCTTTCAGAGCATTAGCAGTGCAGCTCCTTTGCAGTGAGGGGAGAAGGGAGCCAGTTTATTTTCAGTAAAACTGCTTTCTGGTAACACTTATGAGAAGTTAAAGTCTTTTGGGGTAGAGGTTGTGATGTTTTTGTTGGGTTTTTTTGCATGTAATGCAGACAGCAAAGAGAAGATTATGTATTGCAGATCAAATCTCTTACCTACACAGATATTATGATGTAGAAAATGGCCCCTTAATTTAATTAGGCTCTCTTGTTATCAAATTATTACCCTCATGGTCAGCAGGGCCTTGGACAGAAGCAGAATATAATCAGCTGCTCAGGAAGCCTGTTAAGTAGTAATTGCTCCTCCAGGGAATTGATAAATATCAGGATGGGTTTTATTTTGTTGTTGTTATTGTTGAGTAGTTCCCTCTACAGTCTTTCTGTAGATGGAGTGACCACACAGCTCGGTGCTGGTGGAGGGTACAGTCTGCAAAAAAATAGCAGCAGTGTTGGTGAGTTTACCCAGTGTCTGGGGTTTTGCCTCTAGTTTTACTAACAAACATGTTTTGCTGGGCCCGGTGGAAAGTTAAGTCAGCTGGGGAACTGGGGCTTTGAGTGGTTTCCTTTTTTCACCTGTGGTGTAGCTTTTACACAGTATGACCTCAGCTCACAAACCAGCCTGATCAGGACTAGCCATTTCCTTGGGGTTGTTCAATTTGTAAGATGTAAAAAAAAAAAAAAAATTAAATGAAAAAAATCTGGAAACAGTGATAGTACAGAGACCCTGTAGGCCAAGCCAAGGACACAGTGCAGTCTTTACAGAGTCACATCGTTTCTTGCTTTCCTCTGCACATCTAATTTTTTGATCCAAAGCTAATTCAATTTTCTTTTTAAATACTCTGAACTGAGCTACTCGGAGTGGAACTGCAGATTAATACAGAGCAAGGCACTCCATGTTTGCTCCTTGCATCATTGTCAAAGGTGCAGCATTTTTTCGTTTTTAAGTCTGCAAGTTGCCTACCCACCTGAGGTAAAAAGTCTCCAAAGATTGAAATTGTATTTTTCTTTAAAAGTCAAGAAACCCCATAGGTATTTCTGATGTAGTATGGTAAGTGGGAGGACAGAATGAAATTTTGCATGAGCTTAAAGAAAAACCATCCAGGTATTAAAAAAAAACAGTTTCAATTTAAGTAATTCAGTTATCCTGGGGCAGGGGGTGAGGAACACAGCTACCACAGTCCAGGGTTTTGGTTTATTTATTTTTATATTCCACAGAGACTGCAAACACTTCCAAAAAAAGATGAACTATGTCTTTATTTTATTCTAATAACTGGAGTTAAGCAGACAGAGGGACTCCATGAAGGAACTAATTTGGCAGAACTCAGAAAATAACAGACCAAAACCCACCACAGCCACAACTGTGACAACTTGGAAAAATGAAGGGGCTTATTGGGATGTATTATGCATGCTAGCTAAGAGCAGAAATGCTTAGTAAGAGAGTGATTTAAGGTGTGGAGTGTTTTTGGTGTTCTTTTTAGTTATCTTTATTTAAGAGTGTTAAAAGCCTGTGAGTACAGTGACTGTGCGCACCAGCAGCACAGGCACCAACACCCCCCTACTGTGCCTTCCCAGCCTCTGGGAGCTGCCTCTTGCACACACACTGGCTCAGCAACACCAAGGGCTTGGCCACCAAGCCCGTGGAAAATTCCATTTTGTAAGTTTGAGCTCTTGTGACAGTAAGTACCACAGTTTATACCCTGAACAGGGGGGTGAAAAACGTGTCTGTTTTAAACTCGCTGTTTACTGGGTCCCTGTTGTTGCTATTTTTGGCCCCAGTGCCACATGGGGAGCGTCTGTGTGTCTTCAACCATCAGCTCATGACACAAGGCTGTAATTCATACCCTGGAGTAGCTTTCCACAGTCAGGTGGGTGTACCTGGGACAAACAAGTAAAAGGCTCAAGGATCGGCGTTGCAGCTGCATCTAGATCTCTGACAAACACATCCAGTGCATCCATGGAATGTATCAGGCACCAGAGAGAGACAGTCTGGGAATACTGGTATGAAATCAGGAACAGAAAACATCCTGCCTCCATCTCCCCCTAAAACTAAACTGAAAGAAAAAGGCAGAAAGTTGCCAAGGAAGGACCAGGACACATCCCCACTCCCCCAGTGCTTGGTTGCCAGCTCAGACCGTGAGCAGAGATTTGTCTCTCTCCCCCTGTTTATTCCAGCATTAGTGCCTTCCAGCACCACTTGTCTATTAGGAAGTTCCACAAGCACCTGGAACACAAGTGAAGGGATGAGGGTCACTGCATCATGAGCTGGTCTCAGGAGAGCTCCTTTCACTGCTGTTTCTCCAACAGTCAAGCAGCAGTGCCAGGACCAGACGTGCCTGTGTCACACAAGGCCTCTCACTTCACTGTCTCTCACCACACACCCTAGAAAGGGGCAGGCTCCAGCTTTTCCATCAAGGATTTGATCCAGGTTGTTCCATTGAGGAGTTTTGTAGTGGCAATGACATATTCTGTGCCTCCATCTTCCATCTGGGACAGGAACCTCAGCGCAGCGATTTCCGCGTACGTCACCCCTCCCAGGAAGAACACCAGAGTCACTCTGTTCTCACCCTGCTGACCTGGGCAGGCACAGAAAGGTGCAGGTTGGCTTGGTTTGATTTTTACATCTCCCATGCAACAACTATCAGTCAAACTCAAATGACCTAAAAGTGAACTACAGAGAGCAGCTGAAGTAGAGGAAAAACATATTGGGTGAAATAGCAGGCCGGGGCCAAGAAATCCAGACTCTGCTCCCAGCTCTGCAGTCTCTCCAGGATCAGGTTTAATGCTGGGAGAGTGAATGCTGACATTCTTTGTGAAGTAATTTTACAAACTAAAATCGCAGTGTAAGGTTAGGGTTTGGTTTTGTGCTCTGATGGGAAGTTAAACAATTTGTCAAAGGATGGTTAGTTAGATCCAATACTTCTGTGGGACAGGGAGATGAGACAGAGGCCTGGACTCTCCCAGCCCTGTTCCAGCCTAACTAGAGATCCATTTCCCTTGAAAACAAGGCAAAACTTACGTTTTTTCTGAAGGCCAGTCGGTAACTGCTGCCTCTCCTCAAAATGGGGCCCTGGCAGCATCTTCAGCACCTCCTCGATGCTCCTCCAGCCCGGGCGGGCCAGGAGCTGGGCCAGGCGCACGCTCAGCGGGGCGTAACCGCTGTACACATATGAGATGTCATTGGGGTTCTGCAGGAGAGCAGGGGGGAGCAGCAGGTCAGAGCCACCCCACAGAAATAAATAAAACCACAGGAAAAAGGGTGGTTTTCCTGTCCCACGTTAATTCTGGGGTTGTACGTAACGTTCTCCGCTGGTTTTACCTGTTCACCAGCTCCCAGTGCCTGCTTACCTGTTCGTTAACATCATCCATCCACAGGCGCAGGGTCTTCCTGATCGTGGGGTAGTTATTCCTGCCACTTGTCTGAGGCTTCAGCAGTCCAGCTTTTTCCAGGTTGTTTAAGGTCAATATATGTTCATAGCCATAAGTCTGCAATACGACAAAATCAGCCTCAATACCATGTCAGTAACCCATGACCAGAGTGTTAAAAAAAAAAAAAAAATTCTAAAAAGTTGTTTGTTTAAAAAAGCTTTTTGGTTAAGATCTCTCTAGAGCGTATCACATTTAGAGTGTTTAAATCGTAATAGTAAAAAGGGCAGTGATATAAAAGCTCTGTATCCACGTGCTGTAACACACACAAGCACCCCCCAAGTCACTGCTGTCAGCCCAGACAGACTCCCAGTGCTCCCACTGTGCACACTGGAACTAAACACTACCCAGGTGTAACGTGTCTATCTAGAATGCAAATGCTGCAGAGCTGAGGATTTGATACGGATTTTCTGAGGAATTCATTGATCAAAAAAAGTTAGAGCCCAACCTGAAGAATCTCTCTCTTGTAATGGTCCAGAACCTTCTGCTTCAGTCCACTGTTGCACACAGATTGCAAGCAAACGAGACGCAAGATCTTGATTAATGGGTGTTTTTGAGCTATGCAGTCTTCAATATAATTGTTAACCTATTAAATAAAATACATGAACTGTTATTTAAAGAACTGCTACAGTGCCTGTAAGACCTCCAAAGAAAGACCTGGTTTGCCTAGTGTCTCCAGAACAGCAAGAAAGAGGGTGCAGCTGCTCTCCATGCAGCTCAGGACCATCTACAAAACACTGATCCAGCACTGGTTCCACCTGGGCTCTCCCTAGACCATGGCAGTTCCACAGTCAGCAGCCAGACTTTGCCTGATGCACTGAAAAATTCAGATTAGCCACCTTGAATGTTTCACCCATCCCTCAGAGCACACAGTGCCCCTGTTCAGCTCAGACCCCCCAGCTGTACAGCTGCATTGAGGGAGGGACAGGTAATTCCAAGAGGCACATCACCAGACATCTACATCAGATGTTCCCTCTCTCAAAAAACCCCAAAGGAAAAAAGAGAACATTTTTTGAAGCACAGGAGTTGCTAATTGTCATGATCTACCTACCTTGTCTGTGTCTATTCCAGACATGAACTCTTGCTCCACTGTCAAATTATCAAAGAAATCTTCAGATGCTTCGGGAAAAGAATGAAAATCAATAAAACAGCAACAAACAGCTTATTTTCTACTCCTGGCCTTCCAGCAGAGATGCACTGGATGGAGCAAAGCCAGTTTCTGCCAGGCTGAGAGATGCCCATGAAGTCACCTGGCACGTGGCTGTGTTTGGGCCAGGCCCAGGGGCTGCTGAGCACATACTCACTGGTGATGTCCTTGATGAGCTCTGCGATGGAGGTGTGGTTGGCCAGCGAGCTCCGGGCCGCCTGCATGTGGGGCAGCTGCGACACAAACTGCTTGATCTCCCCAACCGTCTTGGCGTGGTGCCTCTCCTGGAGGAAACAACCGTGTGGTTGTTTTGTTCACATCAGTAACACCCACCAGGTCATTCATCATGGAAAACTATTTTACTCTACCTGCACCTGCAGGAGTCACAGATACCTGACCTTTTAGATAAAAGACTTTAAATGCTTTCACTAAAGTCACAGCATTACCTGTAACAGCACTTGGAACAATGGAAGAGGCAGGACACAATACAACAGGACCATCAGACTGGGTTTTTTTCCATTATCCCAGTGTTGCAAATCACTATACCTGTGTTTGACTCCAGCCATCACTATGTACTCCTCTGTTTCCCTACCAGGGAAAACTCCCTTTTCACACAGTGAGGAATTACTTGCCAGCTGACAGTAAACCTGGAGCTCTAGGCCAGTGCTGTCAGAGCTGGGGGACATTTCCCCTTGGAGCAGCAGTGAAAGGTGCTGGGAGCTGGGCTGCCACTCACTGGACCTGGCTGCAGCAATGCCCCGGGCTCTGAGCCAGGATGTGTTAAGCACATGCAGAGTTCAGCTCCCAGAGCAGTCCAGAGGCCTGCACTGCATGTGGGCTACTTGCCTCTTGCTGCAACTTGGAATAAAACTAATAACTTGACTCATATGTGAAGGATTTAAATGGGCAAGTGTAGGCATGAGAGTGATAATGACGGAAGCTGCAATTTAAGAAGTCCTTTGCTGCCAACATGCTGCTGTTTCATTATCACCTATTACCATTGACAATTTATTAAAATTCTCTGTTTTTAACAGCCAGTATGAATAATCCAGGCTTAGCACCTCCAGCACTGATACTGCAGCAGCAAACATGTACTAGGGGATGAACACTCAGTATTTCAGTTAAGGCACAGCTACCACACCTTAGATCTGACAGAGGTGAAGGGGCTGAAAAAACACAAAGGAAATACAATCAAAGAGAGTAACAAGTTCTCTTGAGAATCCCCATGAAGCCTGAAAGCTGAGATATGGGATCTCAATTTCTTTATGAATCATCAACAGGATGTTTTCAAACAAAACCCACGAACATGCTCTACAGAACTCAGCTGTCTTAAGGTGATATATGAGCATGAATTTATAGTTCAAATCTGCAAGGCAACTGTCTTTTCCACATTCCTACTGGGTTTTATGCCAGCCATAAGAACCTGTTCTGGAGTTTTATTGCTTAAAGCCTTTTCTCTGCATCCTCTGTGAATACAAAGGGAAAAGGACCTTTCAGTGAACAGGTAACAAGAGCAGCAAAGAGGAACTGAACAGCACACTAAAACTGAATTTTGGCCTCTTGCAGAGGAAGGCAGCACTTGACTGTCCTGCAGACTGAGGGAAGTAATTCCTGTTATGGGAACTATGGGCTCACACAGCAGAAGAGTGTTTGAGGCAAGCTGTGGTGAGAGGGAAAGCCCCAGGACAGAGGTGTGGGGAGAAGAGGGGGATCCACATTACTCCAGGATTCTTCAAAGGGGATTTGATCAACACCTACTTAGAACACACCTGATCTTATCCCAGGGCAGAGGAACAGGCTGGAAGGGCTTCTCAAGACTACCTGGTTTTTCTCTGTGGGGCAGCTCGAGCTGCCAGTCACTGCCCTGCTGAGGGCAGACTGTGACTTATCTGATGACAGGAACACCCCAGGGATGCACTTGCGGACACAGGCCTCACCTCAAAGGCTGCTGAGATGATCTTGGCCTTCTTGCTGAGCACTGACCCCACAGCATTGAAGTTCTTGTCCCGGATTTCGGCATACAGCTCCTCCGCAGAGTTCAGCTGCAGCTTCTTGGGTTCCGTGGGGAGATCCTTCCCACCCTCACCCTGCTTCTTCGGGGCAAACTTCTCAGGGGGCAGTTTCACATAAGCTGCCAAACACAGAGAAATAACCCTTATAAGGACTGGAACCTCACCACCAGAAGTTATGATTAATAGTCTGTGGGAACGTGTCCCCTGAGCTGGAAACAGCTCTGAGCAGCAGAGCAAATATAAACAGCCAGACCCCTCAGTGCTTGGGTGTTAATTAAGGAGAGTCTCACTGTACTCACCCAGGGACCTACACAAACATATGTGATCAGAATCCAAGTGCCAACTCCCCTGCTTTCGGAGAGGCTTGGAGGGAGCCCTGCAGCCGCTCCAGTCCAGCAGGAGGGATCACAGCCCATAAATGCCTCTCTGGAGTTTTCTTACTACCTCCTGAAGAGCAGGAGCAGGCTCTGAATGACCTTTCACAAACTGTCCCAGTCCCCCTCAGTGTGACACATGATCCAGCCAGACTGGATGGTGAGAGCACACCTTTCTGCTGGTACACCACATATTCTGCCACTATGTCTGCACCCAGCCAGCATCCAAAATATGCCCATTCAATAACCACACACTGCTCAGCTCTCCTTCCCAGGCAAAAAGATCCAGAGTGGGTCCTGATGGGCTCCAGCCTGGGACTAAACCAACCTCTCACTTATTTCAGCTGAGCTGCTCCCTCATCACAGCCATTTAGCGAAGCAGAACCCCCCCTGCCACACCCTCCAGGGCACAGGAAAGCCCCCCCAGCCCCCAGCACTCACTGTTCTGGATGCCATAGATCTCGTCTATCAGCCCCTCGTACGTCAGCTGCGTGGCCAGCGGTGTCAGCAGGTCAACGTTCCGGTCCAGCAACAGCAGCGTGTCAAACACAGGAAAGATGGAGTTCTGGCTCCCAGGGAACTCGCGCTTCATCCTGATCATCATGTTGGCCACGTGCTGAAAGGAAATCACCTCGGTCTGGTTATGGTGCAGGCCACGGCAGATGGATTGGAGCTCTGGGCCCTACAAGTTCATGCTCATGCAAGTGTGGGCAGAGAAGGGCAAGAGACACAGACTGGCTGGTGGATGGGGCAGGATGAGACTGAGAAAACAAAATCCTTTTCTCTGTAGCTTGGCAAAACAGTGACTGGCCACAGTACTGCCTTCACTTCAAGCTGCTCCCTCACCACAAAGGGTACTGATTCAACCACAGCTTGATCAGAGAGAAAAAGCATGAGTGTCGTGGCTGGATTAAAGAAACCCAAAGGTGCCTTTAACCAAACACTCCTTAAGGCAGATCCGAAGAACAAGATGCACTTTTTCAGCCTCACCCGAGCACAGTCGCCCTTCCCAAAAATCTGGGGGATGGTTCCGTAGAGAGCCTGCAGTGTCATCAGCCCCTTTGCTGCATGGTACAGACTGGTCTGGTCACTCTCCAGGTAACATTCCTAAAGAACAAGAAGGATTCTGATGGAAGGTGTTGATCCAATGCAGCTGCTTTCACAGCAGAGTGAGGTCTGTGTAAACAGTTCAGAGGAGGCACAGACTAGAGAACAAACTATTTGTGCCACTGCTACATCAAACAGTACACCAGACACTGTAATATTTCTGAACTCCACATGCAAACCCAGTCCGATGAAGCAAGAGAGCCAGAAAGTGACTGCAAGGAGCCTCCCCTGCTAATTAGGCCAATTTGAGTGCCCAAGACCTCATGGCAGCTGCAAGCCCTGACACGTCCTCTGGGCTACACTTCTTATGGCATAAGGGGGCAAAGAAACTCCCAACCCATCCTGTCCCCAGATGCAGCACTCCGGGAACACAGGACACAGTGCAGGATGAAGGATCACACACGCCTCCCTGGCTGCAGTGACACAAACTCTGCTGGCCCCTCCTGCCAGCCGACTGCTTCAGATCTCAGCGATGCCCCATTTGTGGTAACACCACCAGCAGCTGGAGCTGGAGGAACTGGATGCAGCTTGGTGTAGTGACTGTTCCTTCAGTGTTTGGCGTGAAAACACCCAGGGAAGTTCAGGCCCCAGGACCAAGACACATTTGCTCTGCAAGGCCTTTGCTTGCCATGCAGGTCACCGAGAGCCACTGCAGCAACACCAACAGCCAACACAAACCCACAGCGGGTTTTCCCTCGCAGACCAGCCGAGCACTCACCTTGAAGGCGCTCTCGGACTCCATGGAGAGCAGGTCCCCGTCGAAGGGGATGAGGTCCAGGCTGTACTGCTCGCGGTGGATGAAGGAGCCCAGCACGCCCTGCTCCTTGAGCCACTGCTCGCACAGCAGGCTGCGGCGCGGCACGAACAGGATGTGGAAATCCCTCTGCGGAGAGCGGCCCCTGTCTTCCCTGCAAGAGCCACGGCAGGAGCGCCGCCCTGGGTCATCCCTGCCAGCTCTGTCACTGTGCAGGACGCACAGCCCAGCAGGTCTGGCCCAGGGCAAGCAGCCCCGGCTGTCCTGCAGTTCCCAAAGGAGCACCAATCCCAACGTTAACTCACCCCAGCTAATTACAAGGGGGAGGAGCGGCCCCTCTGCGTGGCAGCCACAGTGAAGCCCCGCTCTCCTGCGGCCCACCTGAGCCCCTAAGCGGCTGCACTGCAGCCTGGTGTCTGTCTTTGGTTCCCAGGCGTAACAACCCACACCTGCCCCTCCTCCGGCGGCCCCAGAGCCCCTGCCCTGCCCTGCCCGCGGTACCTGAGCACGTTGTCCGTGATGATGTCCATCAGCTCCAGCTTGGGCCGGACGAAGAAGATGATGTTCTTGACATCGGCCGGGGGCAGCCGGCCCGGCTTGAGCGTGAACATCTTCTCCACCTCATGCTCCTGCGCGGCGGCAGGGGCGTCACCCGAGTGCGGCCGGGGCTG
>VXBX01006778.1:252569-293866 GCA_013400415.1 Scytalopus superciliaris | reverse complement strand
AAAAAAAAAAAAAGCTTAAAAATCTAAATGTACAAATTCAGCCTTAAAATGGTTTAGTGCAAATATGAAAATTAACAGCATATTTTTAAGGTATTTAAATAAGCTTTAATATAACTCTAGTGCTTCATTCCTATACATGTTTTCCCATCAACAGATGCGACAGCACAGGGGCATTTCCTGTTAAGGGCGGGACAAACCCAGAACCTGGGAAAAAACAGCATAAAGTCACTTGTTAAATCTTTTATTTACCTCCCACTGAAGTTTGTTAAAAAGGGACAGGGGTTATTGATTAGTGGAGGAGCAGAACGTTTCTCCGTTCGCTGCCCGTGGGGCGGGAGGGGCAGCGGGGCCGTCCCTGCTCCGGACACGGCACAGCAGCTGCGGGGGGCGCAGGGGCAGGCCCGGCCCGCCATCAGAAGGTCTCGTCGTCGTTGCACTCGGCGGTCCAGTGCCCGAACACCTCGCAGGTATCGCAGTAGGGCCGCTCCTCCCGCCGGCTCCCGTGGTGCGCAGAGTGCGGCGGCTCCTCCAGCGCCTGTGCCTGTGTCGGGCAGTCCTCGGTGTCGTGCAGGTCGAAGCAGCCGCAGATGTCGCAGAACAGGCGGGGTTTCTTCTTGGACAGGCTCTCCTCCTCACTGCAAGGGCAGCGCAGGTCAGCGGGACGCGCCCCCTCCGCCCTGCCCTGCCCTGCCCTGCCCTGGGAGCGCTCTTGGCATTGCTGGGACTGAGGAATCCCCTCGGAGCTCAGCAGAACAGCAGGTACAGACCCTTTGGAAGATCTCGGCTCCTCCACCGCCCTGAACACCCCCACAGTCTCCTGCACTGTAACATTTACTAAACAGGCCACTCTCTTTGTGCAAGTATTTGCACAAATACATTTAAAAGAGAAACACAAGTTAACTGGTTTCACTTTTCCCTGGAGAGATCTGAAGTCACAACATACCAAATAGCTTTTAAGTTCTGCTTCTCTGGACTATTCTATTTAGTTCTACTTCTCACCTCAGTGCAGCTACAGCCCCTTGAGAGCAAAGACTTCTCTGCACTTCGAAGGGGCAGATGCACCAAGTCTGACAACAAACATGTCCCAGTAAGTCAGTGTTTGTGATCAATAACTACAGAGAATCATCTGCACCACCAGGGACACCCCAGTAAAAAGAAGGCTGGATTCTAAACCCCAGGGAAAGCTTTCTGTTCCTCCTGAGGGCTCAGATGAGGCTGGTGCATCCTGCAGCTCCCCACCTGCTGCTACCAACAGTTCCCAGAAGAGGAGCCCGGGGGGTTTCCTTTGGGATTTATACCTGTCATAGTTATTTATCTCCTCGTCGTTGCCATTGAGGGCGGCTTCACACATTCTTTGTATCTTCAAGTTCAGTTCCTCGTTCCTCCTTTGCAGATCCACTATCACTGAATTCAGGAAGTCGATCTGGGAGAGACAAGGACAAGGACAGTCAGAGGGGCAGGGGGTGGCACCTCCCACAGCCCCAGCCCCAGCGTGCAGCACTGCTGAGTGTAAGCAAGGAACACTTGGCAAATCAACAGTGATGGAATAAAGGAAGCCAAGAAATGGAACCAACCTCGCCCTGGTGGAAGGAAGGGTTGCCATCAGCAGGCGAGTTCAGGGAGGCAGAAAACCAGAAAAAGATTGTGGTTAGTGAATGTTCATGACTCTTCTTATCACTGCACAACTAGGAAGGACATTTAATGACTGTGACTGACATTAGTGATCTAAGGAGGACTTTATAATAAGCAGGTGATTCTATTCTAACCATCTTTCCTAGGCTTTTGCTGGCACAGGCCCCTGTGGCACAGAAGCACTTCACAGGGTCCCTGGAATTACCATACTCTGAATCACCCTTTTCCTGGTCCCAGGCAGGTGCCAACTGAGCACCTGCCCTCTCCATGGCTGCCAGCCCTCCTGCGGACTCGAGTTCTGCAGTTACAAAGATGCCAAGGCCAACATTTTCAGCTTGAGCAGCTCAGAAGGTGCCTGGGAGCTCAGGGAGCCTGTTTCTCCAATTTGGCAAGCAGCAGTTTCAGGTGGGCCACACCCTTCCCTCCTTCACATCCAAGAAACTCTCGGAAAGAAGGCCAGGGAGCAGTGAGTGTGCTCTGCTGGGCAGTACCTCACTGACAGGTCACACTTTGCCACCCTTATTTCCCCACATTCCCATAATCTGAACTGTCTCCAGTACCACTCACCACTTGGTTCTCTGTATTTACTGTCATTAACGTTTCCCTTTAGAAGCTGAAGGCTACAAAATAAATCTGCTGGATAAAATCCTGACTGACAAAACCTGATAGGAACCGTCTTTGGGGAAGTATTTCCCTGTGCTGCAGCCACACTGCTGGTTTAGCAGCTCATTCCCACATCCAGTACCTGCTTCTCTCTTGCAATCTCCTCCTGAAGCAGATTAGCAGCATCACCTTTAAAGAAAAAAAACCAAACAAGGTACAATGTGACACACGGGATGGCTCAGTCAGAGAGAGAAACAAGGTCACAGTGTGATCTCAGCCTTTCAGCTGAAGGCACAAGCAGTGGAGCAGGTTTGGCTTTACCTGAGGAGCCCGTGACAGTTAAAGGCTGCTCGTTGTTTTCCTTGAGTTTTTGCTCCAGGTTCTTCACCTTTTCCTCAAGTTTCAGTTTGTCAGACTCCAGGGACTTCACCACTGACTGCAGGGTTTTTGCAGAAGCGTTTTCTCCGCGGAGCACCGTGATCTGAAAGAGTTATTTGAGAGGGTTTGGGCCTCCCAGAGCAGTCAGAGCACCAAGGCCACATCCCTCACAGCCAGGGCTGAACAGTCCCCAAAACCATGCCAGGAGTCACCTGACTCGGCACAGGTATCCAAAGATTTAATGCTGAGGTTTGATTATGCCACATTAAAGAACAGTCAGCCAGCACATAAAGCCTCTGCCTGTAACTCAGTCAAAATTAGGAATCACTCAGGGTTCCTCACTTACCTCATGTCTGAGTTTTTCCAGTTCCTCATCTTTTTGTGTGATCAAGGCACTAGTGACATTGATGGATTTCTGTAAAGATGCTCTCTCGTCATCAATTTCTTTTTTCAAAGTTGATTCTCTAAAAGAAAACCAAATACAACCAGAAATCATCTAATGAATGGGTAACTGTAGTGGCCTAATGTAGTTTCATTTAATTTCAAGTATTAAACTACTGTAAGAAGTGGTTCTTAAAAAAACAAATTACAATTGTGTACTCGACTAAGGCTTTACATATGTATAAACATTTCAGATGTTACAACTGTGGAAACAAAGCAAAAACTTTACCTAGGTAGTACATGCCAGAATCTGCATAGCACCGTATCCATTTGAATTTAAAGGAGCAAGTTAACAGACTGGGGAGATACAGGATAAACAAACATGTTGCACAATGTTCCACAAAACCTGACTTGAGAGTTTTGTTACTTCTTGAAAATTATTAACCAGCAACAAAACAGGCATGCAAAGCTCATTGTACAAGTTGTCATGCAAAGCATGGATGAGGCTGGAAATATCAGCTGGTCCTCACTAATTTCAGAGACATCATCATTTCCTGCACACAGACTTGGAGTGTTCCTGGGCCTTTATCAGCTGCAGTTTAAGCCCACAACCATGTGGGATTTGTTTTACTTCATGGGAGAATGGTTAAATGGAAATCCTCCAAAGCAGGCACAACCCCCTTCTGTGTAGGTATGTCCAGTTTTCCCAACCTTTTCCGTGGATCAAACAGAGAGTCCTGCCTACAATTCCTGCCCGAAGGCACCACAGCTGTGACATCCTCACACCGGTGCAAGCTGACACTACACATGGATGAGTAACTGACCTCTGATGTGAGGAGTATGGCTACAAAACTCCTTACAAGCTAACAGGTTTTGGTTACCCCCCCAAAAAAAAAAAACCCCTCCTTCCAACACTACATTTACTTTCCTCCAGGAGAAAGCTGCCTTTCAGCTCAGCCAGCAGTGCCCCTGTGGGATCCCAATGCACACCAGGCCCTGTGGGGCTGCCCAGGACCAGGATCTGTGTGTGAGGGCACTCAGGGCACAGCACAGAGTCCAAATGGCCACGTTTTCATCTCTGCAATATCTACGGTTAGTGAGAGCCACGATACCCAGGCCATGAGACACAACCACTCTCCCCGACTCGAGGGCAAGGGGAGCTCAGCAATGGGAGCACAATCAATGCAATTCTTCATTGTTCAGATTGTACTCGGGAATGGAAGCAGCAAGTGGAGAATCTGGGGTTTAGAAAAGCTGAGGCAGCTACCAAACGAGAACCAGAAGGCTGGTTTGGTTCTGGTTGATTCGGGTTTGGTGTATTTTCACAATGAGAGAATCAGCAGCAGTGGAAACACAACAACTTGCAGACTGTGCAATCTCACCTTCAAATCCAAGGTACAACCCCATTAATAAAACCCAGAGATCCCCTGTGCCAACCTGAGTCAGCAAAGCACTAAAGCACCACAGCCATGTCCATGTCCTGCAGCAGAATTCCAAACATGCTCCAGTCTAACCCCTGGTTTTCAGTGCTTTGCTGAGCTGGATCAAAGGCACGTGGTGGAGTGGGAAAGAATGTGCCCCCAGTGCAAGGGGTGCTGCTGACAGAGCAGAGCTGCAAATCCAGGGTTTATTGGGCAGTAAACTGTGAGTACACTTGGGAAGCACAGCTGGAAGTTGCTGCTCACAAGCTCTGCTGTACCTGAGCCTCCTCCCGTGCTCCCCTGTGCAGAACACGCAGCTGTGGGAGGGCAGGGGCCAAGCCCAGTGACTCGGCTCGTGCTCCAGAGCTTGTGCTTTAGCCAGTGTTTCCACCTGGTCAGATCTTCCCTCAGAGATCAGGACCAAACAGATGCTTTTGGCACAAACAGGCTCAATTTGCCATTTATTGGGCTGGGCTTCAGCCACCACAGCACTGAGCTGGTTGAAAAAGGCTAACAGCTTGGAAGGGTGGGAATAAGGTCTTTGCAAACTCAGTACAGGAGTCTCCAATAGCAAAACACCAAGGGAGAGAAACAAGAGAAGAAAAGAGGAGAGAAAACAGGAGGGGAAGAGGGTCCCTGTGCTGGGGCTTTGGTTCTCCCTTTCCCAGGGCAGTGCCCTCTGCTCGGGGAGTGCAGCACAGGGCACTGCCAGCCCCGGCTCTGCTGGCACCACCCCGTGCACGGGGAGCCAGGGACACGCACGGGAAGGGAAATGACTGAACGTGAAAGAAAAATCCTGTGGAAACTTTCTTTTATTAGAAAAAAAATCGATTTTGGTGAATTTAAAGTTTTTTCCTGCCAATTCAAGTGCAGAACATCCAATTGCAAGCAGAGAGGTAAAGAAAACCAATAAAAATGACTTTTTCATTGCAGGTGCCATTTTAAAACTGCACAATTTTTTGAGGAGGTTCAACCATGTTCTGAGCAGTGTGTGGAAGTCATGGGGGAGAAGGTTTAGTTTTGTTTAAACATTAAAAAAAATCACCCAGATTCTTCCCTTACTACAAAAATAAGAAATTCTAAGAATGAAGCAAATACCTTAAAGTGCTACTGGGTAAGCTTTAAAAATGCAAGATAACAAGAACCACATGTTAGAAACATGGAGTAGAAATGCAAAATACTGTAAGGAAGAATGAAATTTGCACCAAGGGGCTTCTTTGTTTTGGTAAAAAATATATAGATTTTTTTTTTCCATAATACATATGTATATATATATATAGCTGAGTGTTTTACAAAACAAAAGCAAGACACCAAGGGACAAAGGCAGCCAAAATATGTACAACAACTTTACTTAAAAAAAAAAATTATTTATTATAACGTGGATAGACTTTCTTGAGTCTTACCATTAAAGACACACAGATATAGCAAGGGAAGCAAGGGCAGGAAAGGGAAGAGAGAGGAATGAGATGAGTATCGATAAATAGCGAAGCTCAAAGACAGTCAGACATCAACCCACAGTGAGCCCAAGAGCTGAGGAACACAGAGCCCCCTCAGAGCCACAACCACCACACTGCTGCCACTCCCACCTGGGCCATTTCCTACAGGGAGATGCCAAAACGGGGGAGGAGAATTCCTGGGGCTGGGAGGAAGGTGAGAAAACCACCACTAGAGATTTGACCTAATTGAAACACAAAAATGGCTCTGGGTCACCTCAGATTCCTCAGCCAGAAGGAGGAAATCATCACTCCTCTTGTCACCAACGTCAGTGGAATTTTTTCATTATTTTTGTTTAATTAGCTCTTTATTCGGCCTTTTTCTGTAACTGATGCCATGTGCTGGCCTGTTCTGACCCCCAGTGCCTGCACTTGGAGGCTGTTCCTGTTCCTCCTGCTACCCTTTATTGCAGTTTATTCAACACTGCTGAGCAAAGGCACAAACTTGGGCATTTCTGTGTAACCCACTGAGGGAAAAATTCACTTCAGTGATTTCAGAATTGTCTGGATTATTTCAGGCAACTGAATGAAAACAGGAGAAGGAAGATCAGAGCTACAGACCTTCCTCTTTAGAACTTACTGAAGCTTGTCTTTTAAAATATACTCTGTGAAACAGAACTGCTGAAAACTGAATTACTCTTGGTCCCCACTCTGTCCTCCCTTTGCTCAAGTAACTTTCAGGAGTTACACCATTTAAACATGTTCAGTAACAGGCTGGTGATGCAGCTCAGCAGGCTGGTTAAAGCTGGAGCTTCAGCTCCTCACTGGCCTCTCTGTGGTCCAGCTGGTCCAACTGTGACACTCCCTGGGGAAGCAGCAGCTTGGGAGGCACCCTGTGTGCCTGCTGTCCCTCAGAGCAGGACCCACCTCCCAGAGAGCAATTAGGGAATAAAGAAGGGATCAGTGATAGCACTGAGGAGCCAGGGATGTGCAGGAATACCCAAGTACCACTCACTGTTCTTTGTTGTGCCCACTGTAAATCCAGGAAATTTGACAGGGGCTGGTTTGTTTCTCCTGGAACACTCGAGGTGTCGTGGGGAGCCCTGTTGTTGCTAAGGATTTATGTAACTGCTTTTGAAAAGCCCCCATTTTGCCCAAGGCATTTGGCCCCTGCAGAGACAGTTTTATAACTTGGGATGTTCCCTGAACAGCAGCTTACAAAGGGATGCCCCAGTGCCCAGGACACATCTCTGGGGATTCAAACCCAGTGCTGAATGAACTGCAATAACCCCCTGCCACAAGGAACTCCACACCACCACGGGGCAGCCAGGCAGTGCTGGGAACTGCTGCTGCTGCTCCTGCCTCTTCCCTTTTCTTCCAGTCAGCACCACTGCATTTTACCACAATTCCTTTGAACTCAACACGTCAGAGCTGACAACAAGCTCTTATCAGAGCAAGGGACACTCCAACACTGCAGAGCAGACCAAAACCAAACACTGACCTGGTCACTCAGGTCAGAACTACTACAGGGTGGGAGGTGTGGAACTAAGGGGAACACAGACACTTCCAGCTCTACCCCAACGTGTGACACCCTCAGCACTCCAACCAGGACACCACAGAACACAACAGCTCTTGGCAGTGTTTTTGTGTCACATTTGCTGTAGGACCGTGGGTTAAACACACAGCAGGAAGAACAACTTACCTCTTTTTCATCTCTAATAACTGGTTATTGAGTACTGATCTCTCCTCTTCCAGCTAAAACACAAGGACAAACAGACTGCAGTTAATGCACAAAGGATTGTTTCCTTAGTACAATACATCAGGGCAACATTATCACCATACAACAAACGTGGGAGAGGCTACAGAGCCCAAAAATCCATAAAAGTAACAGATTTTCTACTAGCACAGACATGCACCCAAACACAAACTGTTCAGTGACCAAGAGATTCAGCTGGTGAGGGGCTAGTACTGCTAAATAAAAATAATTGAATGAAGTATTTCCATGTGCTGTGCACACAGCAGGGTGGGAGAGCAGTGTGGCAGGGTATTTCCAGGCTCCCCACACCAAGGAGAGCCCCCCGTGTGCCTGGCCATGATGTTCAGCCCAGTATTGGGGGATTCCTGGGCTTGCTGTTATCCTGAGCTGGATAATTGTACCCCTGACCCGTGTCTGTTACTGCACCCTTATTCAGAGATGAATTATTGATCCCCAGAGCTGCTGGTGTTTGTTACCATATCCCACACCTGTAACTCACCAAGGCCACCCTTAAGCCCTGAAAACGTTATTGCTGCAGGTTCTTGGGGTCCAAACTGCCCATCCCGTGGGTGTAGGAAATGCAAACCAAACCAACCAACAAAACTTGGCCCACCACAGAAGCACAGGGGAAACTGAAGAAATTAAGTACTTTTCAGGCCACTTAATTATTTTTCCCCTTCTCCTCCTTCCTTCTTCCTCAGTGGCCACAGTCAGCAAATTACTGCCCTGAGAACTGCCTGCACAAGTCCCTGAGCCTTGAGCACCATCTCTGGGGGATTTCACAAGCTCTCAGGGTTCACCCCCAAGGTCAGCACGACATCCATTTATAATGGAAACCCCAGAGCCCTGACAACAGCTCCTGCTCTCCTACTGAGTGAATTCCTTCAGCATTTGCAGATCCTCAGATCACACACAGGCACAGAAGGCGTTAAACAAGTTCCCATGAGCAGGCAGGTTGTGTGCCAGCCCCCAGCTCTCAGCTAAATGCAGCTCTCAGAGAGAAACCATCTCCTCCACATTTTCTGACAACTCACCTCTCCTCTCCAGTGCTGCAGTGCTGCTAAACCTTTCAGGCTTGGGATTGACTGGGATCCTTTTACCAGGACTAACCAGACAACTTTATTGATGTGAAAAATAGGTACCAGAAGGGTGTAGAGAGACTTAATATAAATCTTAAAGCAAATCAAGATGTGTCTCGGAAGGCAAGTGACCACTGTCAGAGTGCAGAGCAGCCCTGGCACTATGGGGGCACAGCCAAGTCTTTCCTGCAGGCAAATCCAGTCACTCCCAGTTTCAGCAGCAGCACCAAAGCACCCCCTGACACCGAGAGTTTCTGTGTGCCCTTCTGACACCCTCTCCCACTGCTGTGAGGGATGGGACACATCTCCTGTGTATCACACTTTCCAGCTGATTGTTTGGGGATTTTTCCTCCCCTCCACCAGCACTGGCATTTCCCTGCAGTCTCACTGTGCTCCAGGACTGCAAGTACAAACCCTGTGTCTCTCCTCCCTTCAGTTCCCAGCTTGGCCGTGGAGAGATGAGTGCTTTTTGTACAGAATATGAGAAAAGGAGATTTAAAAGAAGTAAGGGACAGGATGTCTGGGGAGTTGTGCAGCTTTAAAGCCCCAGGTTGAGCTGAGGCTCCAGCCTGGAGCAGCTCCATGGGAGAGGAGGAGAAGGGAGCCCTGCTGCCTCCAGCCTTTCCCCCTGCCTCGCTCGTCCCTCAGAGCAGACCCTGCACAATATTCATGGAGGATGGACCAGCTGAGCTGGGGGGTATTTCTACACTTTCTCCAAGGGACTTGAAGTGCCTGGGCAGGTCTGAGGCTCCCAAAATGCCACAATTCATTTGAAGCCACAAAAGTTCCCTGGGCTCATTATCTGCCTGAATGTGAACCTTTAACTAATTCCAGTCAGCCAATTATTTACGATCAATACAGAAAAGGTCCCTCACAGCATCTTTGGTGGGAGCCACTTCCCCTTTAGCTGCCCAGAAAAATCATTCCTGCCCCAGGATCCACTAATTTTGCACAGGGTATCACATGCAGCCACACATTCTCTAACCCAGTTGACAACACACTTGCCAGAATTTATGTGGTTTCCATAGCGACGGCTCAAAATTCCCAAACCCATTTTTGCCCCTTTCTGGTGCATTTTAACAGGCACCTGCCCAGACCCTCCATAGCCTGAGCTCTGCTCTTTCCTCCCCACTGCCCACATTTTTGGGACCATCTCTGTGCAGTTCCAGGGCAATCCTGCTGTGTGAAACCCTTCACTGCCACAAGGACACTGCTCCTCCAAAATCCCAGGGAGGATTTTTCATGGGAATAAATTCCTTTCAGCCTGAACCCAGGCAGCCCAAAGCCTGTTGTGGCCACTGTGCCTGAGCACGGTGTGACAGGAGGTGTTGGGATACCTGGCATAACCAAGGCCTCTCCCAGGCTTTTGGGAGGCTGTGCCATTCACCAGATCCAAACACACCACAGCCCAAATACCACATTTAAGAAATGCAGCATTCCCACACTCCCAAGATTCAGATTACAGCTTCCTCACAAATTAAGAAGGCAAAGAAGTTGTCTCCAAGCTCCAGCAGATCTTCCAGATCTTGGAGCCATCTACTCACAGGCAGAACAGGCTGTGGGGCAACTGCACTGACACTGTTCCTGCTTGCAAGGGGATGGATCCATCCCTGTGCTTCCCAGATTACAGTTGTCTGTCCTGGCAGTGACAGAGCCACAGTCAGCAGGATGCACAGAGCAGGATTCCTGGAGTCAGCTGGGAAGCAGGGAGGGCCCAGACCCACCTGCCAGCCCACGGCTCGGGGGCAGGGGGGTCCCTTCCCTTCCCTCGGGGCTTTTGGTGTCAAAACACAGGATTTGACCAGTGCTGCCGAATCCTTTCCAAGTTACAACTCTCCATGAAAACACCAGGTTGCCTCAAAGACTCTGAAATAATTTAGGAAAGCCTGTGGGAGTGGGGAGCAGCTCCCACGGGCTGTTTAGGACATTCTACCACGCCACTACTCAGATGCAGAGTGAGTCAGTGCTGAGCCCACACGTCTGGGACTCTGCTCATCCTCTCCAAAGGCTCCTGAGGTTCAGGGAGCCTGAGCATCACTCCTGTCAGCAGCTCAAAGGATTTAGGAACCAGCCAGATGTGTAGTCACTCATCCTCAGCACTTCCAAACAGGACTCCTGGGGAAAAATCAGCCTCCTGGCTTTAAAAATATTAAGCCTGTTGCAGGATCCCCCTCCTCTGCACAGCTGCTGTCTCAGAAAGGCAACCCACAAACCCACGTCTTCTGTGTTCTTCCTTTCGGACAAGTTCTTCCACGGATTCCTTCCTGGTGTGCCTGTCCCCAGAACTGCTCCACAAGGACTAAACCCACCACCTCAGTGGCTCTAAGTCTGCTTTACCTTTTGGCAAGCACCACTGATCCAAGCTGGGTAATTAATCCAATACTTTAAGATTCCAACAACATGTTCAAAATGCAATAGTAGAAAAATAAAAAAATCCGTTTCAGAGAGTCTTTTCCTCGCTATAAACTGCCCCCAGAAAGGGATTTACAGGGACTCCAGTCCCAGCACTGCCCGGAGCAGCACAGTCCATGCAGTGGGAAGTTTTGAGCAGACACAGGCACAGCACTTCCCAGAGACAGAGCCCACCCAAGCAGCTTTAAACAGTACCCCGAAATACATCCCAAACACTCCTTGTTTCCAGTGGGGAGAGCAGGAATAAGGAGAATTAAGCAGCTCCATTTCCTCAGTACTGGTCGACGGCCCCCTCCCCTCCCCACAGCAGCAGCGAGTGCCTGTCAGTCCCCTCGGCTAAGGCACGTTCAGTCGGCGCTCCTTCCCAGCCTCCCAGGGATCCCTCCCGGGTTACACAACCCCCTCCCACCCTCCCCGTGCAGGTGCCTTCCCCATTTATCTGCAGCACTCCCTGCTCGGCGCATCCCCCGGGATGCCCCCGGGATCCCGCCGGGCTCCGGCCCCTCCCACCCACCTTCTGGTGGCTCGTGACCTGCTCCCGGCTCCTGCCCAGCTCCTCGGCCAGCCGCACGTTCTCCTCCTGCAGAGCCTCGAGCTGCTGGGACTTGTGAGCTGCTGCCAGTTTGAGCTCCTCGCTGCGAGGACACAGAGAGCATCGTTACCATAGGAACGGGACAGGCAGCGAGAACCGGGGGAGAGCGGCAGCTCCGCGGCTTGGAAAAACACATCCCGGTCACGTGTGGAAGGGAGCGGGGATGGCACGGCCAGCCCGCGCCTCGGGGGAACCCCGGGCGGTGCTGCGGCAGCACCGACACCTTCTCCCCTCTGCCTCGGGCTCTCACAGGGGGGAGGCAAGTCCAGGCTCCAAGTTCTGCCTGTTCCCATGGCTTGGATTTGGGAACACAGGGCAGGGATTGACAAGAGTCTTGGCAAGGTTTGCAGCCTGGGCTTTCACAGAAGTGAGTTTTGCAGCCAGAGGTAAAACAGCAGAATTGCTTAAAAGGAAAAAAAGAGGTAAAACAAAGCCAGAAAAAAAGGCAACAGGAAAAACCCGGGTCCCAGTTCCACCTATTCAACTGCTCCCTGCAAGGTCTGCCATCCAAGCAGGAAGGCTCAGGATCACAGGAAGCAAACCAGGAAAAGTTCTCATCTATTCCATTATTTTAACAGATACAAAACTGAAAATGAGACAAAACCAAAGCTGAAGGAAAGAAAAAGAAAAAAAGGCTTTGCAGGTTTCATCAGCCTGTACTGCTGCTAATGGATGTGGTTTGCTTAAAAGAAGCTTATTTTCAACAGATTTTGGAAAATACTTTGCATGCTGCCTGGAACACAAGTGACTAACAAAGGTTTTAGATTTGACATCTTTCAAAAAGTACAAAAGATCCCCTTCATTTCACTGAACAGTAATTTTTATGACTGTTTTGTTTTCATAGAAAGGAGCCCCAGTACTCCTGGGTGCCAATATTACAGAGCTAACCCTGACTGGAATATTAACAATACTTTTATAACTGGGGGAGAGAGAAGAACCCATAAGTCAGAAACTTATTCAAGCACTTCAAAAATCCAAGGATATGTGGTCTAGCATTGGGCACATTTAGACAGGATTCTGATTTACTTGGAGTTCAGCATCTCATGTGACTCTGATTTTCCAACCATTTTTTGTGTCTGGTCTCACCTTTTCCAACCTGATTCCCACAGGCTGGATCTCCCCTCTGACATCCCTTCACACCCAGGTGCTGGTGCAGGAACACCCCCGTTCTTAAGCACTTTTGTTTGCTCAGCTGCAGCTCCAACCACTTCTCCCCTTTCAGCTTTTGGCATTAAGGCCCAGATTACTGAGGGAGTTCCAAAGCCCCCACACCAGACTCAGTGTGTGAAATGCTCCCCTGTTAGTGCTAAGGGCCTTCAAACACACAAAATGATTAATGGAACAATTAAAAACTAGACGAACTTGCCCTTCTCCCAAGGTCTCCCAGCACTGGTGACCAGAGACCACACTCAGCAACAGTCAGAAAAAGATAAATTATCCCCCCAATGTGAGGAGGGCCCTGAGAACACCTTGTGCTTGGCAGCACCTCCCATAAATAACTCCTGCCTGGCAAATTCCAGCATCTTGTCTTTCCAACTCTGGGAGCTGGTGGCCCCTGTGCCTTTTTGTCACCTCAGAGCAGTGGTTCAGAGCTGTCACCACATGACTTATGGAACTAATAATAATTATATTAACAATTAGTCCAAGCTGCTCTGAGCTGTCAGTGAGATTCCAGCTCTCACTCCACAAGCCAAGAAATTCCTCTTGGAGAAAGGTAGGAAAGGAGATGTGTGATTTAACCCCTGAAAGCTGGGGATGTGCAGCCACTGCAGGGCAGCAAGGACTGGGATTTTCATTACTGGTGTCACACCAAAAGCTTTGCCACCATGAGGTTCCACAGGGCTAATTACTGTACATCAGGTGCTTGAGGTGTTTGAGTGCAATGTTACACCTCAGGAGTCTGCACCTACTTAAGAGGTTGTTTCTCCAATGAAGCACCTCAAATGATGAACAATTAATTCCTAGTTTTACATATATATGTTTACATATATAGGATTTGTTTTATACCAGTCAGGAAATAAATGCACAGTGGGGCAACAGGAATAAACTGCACAAAGCCGTCAATGAAAAATAAAAGTAGAATCAAATGTTCTATTAACAAAGTCACTTAAAACAACACTCCAAGTGTACTGGTAATTAAATCATCTCTTACAATAAAGGTTTTAATCTCATCTCGTGCCCTCAGGTGGCAGAACCCTCCAACAAACAAATTATTTCAACCAATGCTCCAAGGATTTGCTTCAGTTCCCTTCAGCAATTGAGGAGCCACATTCTGATGTCAAGCTTTACACATGCCAAAGCAACATTTAATTTTGACCTCATATCTGCTTTGTAAGTGAGGACAGCAGAGACACAGTTTTTTAAACAATGAAAGGTAAATGTAACTCCAAAAATTAACAGATTTAATGCTGAAATACTTACAATTCTTTTCTAAGTTCTTCCACTTTCTTGTTCTCCAGAGTCAGCAGCTCTTTTGATTTATTGAGTTCCTCTTCATTTTTCAGGTTGTTTTGTTTCAGCATGTCCAACTTCAAGAGGAAAAAACCCTCATTACACCAGTGAAAGCACACAGTTCTCAGCTGGAAATGCTGTTCAGCAAAATGGGGGCCTGAGCTGGTCCCTTTTCCACCCTGAGCCCTTCCATTAACCCAGCCTGTATGTCATGAGACTTTCTGCATCCAAACTGAGCAGAATTCCAAGTCCACGGGGCAGCTCCATCAAGTGCTGCACCACAGAGACCACTATTTGCTGCTTGGGGCTAGAATTACCTGATCCTTATTCCCCTAAGATTCTACTTTTCCATACCTTAATTTCTGAGATCCAATGGGCTGAGTGCTGTGCCTGCAACCCCAGGAAAGGAATTCCTTGCAGAATGGGACAAACTCTTGTCCATCTATTTCCTGCGCTTGTGTCCAGCAGGGAAACAGCCCGAGCCTGTGACCCTGATGTGTTCCCCTTCAGCCACACATGATATTATATAAGAGATAATCTCTAGCCTTTCTCCTGGCATTACAGGACCCTGGGGATTGTTTTTAATCCAGAAATTGAACCCCTCCCATGTGAACGTCACCATTTCTAATTCTAATTCTAATTCAGACCCTGCTGGAAACCGTTCCTGTTTCAGCACCAGCTGAGGCATTTGGGGCAGCCCAGCTGTTCCCTGCCAGAGTTCTGGAGCTGCAGATGACAGGATCCTCTCCTGCCTGCTCCAATTCTCTGTAATTCAACAGTTGTTCTTGCAAACCAGGTAAAATCTTTCATAGAAAAGCATTTAAATGTGATTACTTCATTCTGGAGCTTCTCGTTTGTCTGTCTCGAGTTCTCCAAAGAGGCCAAAGTTTCAATCTTTTCTTTGTGAATGGCATCCTTCTCCTGGGTCACCTTCTCCACAGCCTGCAAAACATCTTCTGCCATTCTGGCAGCCTATAAAGAAAGGGGAGTGGGGAAAAGAACCCCACTTATTACCAAGGGACCTCTGACAGCAAGAGATGAGCCCCAATACTTCATGCACAGCTCCATGGTTTGCTTCTTCCCAGTTCAACAAGGACTTCAGCTGGGAATTTATTTGCATTTTGAAGCTGCATGAAGTATAAATTTCAGTGGAGAAGATTCAATTCCATGCAGAGGCACATCATAACCCCGGGGCTCGTGTCACCACTGAGGAAATGCATTCCCTCTGTTTGCATTCCTGGATCTCTCATTACCACCACTGGGGTTGTTCTCAGGCCTCTGACCTCTCCAGACAGCAGTAGTTCAATAGATATTCACTCCCAACAGTCTCGTCTGTTTTCAGGAAATACGGAATTAGAAAAGCTCAAAAATTTGGAAAAGAACAAAATAGGAGATAAAGCCAATTATGGCATTATTTCAGTTGTGGCCTCCTAGAAGGAAATACTTCACAGGGATATTCAAATACTCAGGGAGGCATCATCTGGATTCCAATTGGTATTTACAGTGATTTTCTGGGCTTCAAGCCACACAAACTGAAATTCAAACTCCTTTGCACAGTTTGTTGGTGGTGAATACAAAACACTTCTGTGAATAAGAGAACCCCAGAACTGTCAGTGTCTTTCCCACCTCTCACACTGCTTTTATCCAGTTACATTTCCAGGAGCAGCACATGGCTTTGTATTGTTTTGGAGTAACTCAATTTTGGAGTTTGCTGTAATTGAGCATAAAGATCTAATCTAGACCCTCATCTCTCACTACTCTGGACTTTGAGCTGCAGAGTCCTTCCCCAGAAGGGGCTGCTCAGTGTCTCCTCCCAGACTCAGGGAGCAGAACTTCCTTTTAGTCACAGTTTGGGTTGTTTCCTTGCAACACTCAGCCCCAACAGAGGCTTCTGTAGTTAAAAGTATTTAAAAAAAAATAATTAAGTGCCTTTCAGACTCACAGTTAAAACTTGTGACAAACCCAAAGTAACACATTTAGAGAGCCCAGAAATCCAGCCTGTTCACATGGAAATGAAGTGCTGAGTGTGCAAGGAGGTGCAGAGGAAACCAGAGGTTAGTGCTCGGGATTAGTACAACTTCACTGTTTAACTACATTTCAATACCTCCAGTTTTTGTGCTACTGTTTGGGCCTGGAGAGTCTCAGTTTCTTTTAGTTTCAAAGCCAGATTGTTCATCTCCTCCTGCAGCATCTGATATTTGCCCTGAGACTCCAGCAATTTGCCTGAGAGGTCACTATTAGTTTGTTCTAAAAGTGTAATTTCCTCACGCAGTTTATAACAATCCTGGGAGAATTTCTCCTTCTCATTTACTGTTTCTTCCTTACTCAAGACCAGACTCTTCTGCTCAGCCCTCAGGCTGTCCAGTTCCTTGAGCAGCTTTGTCCCCTCCTGCTCCATGAGCTCCAGCCTGGGTTGGAGCTCCTCCAGCCTCTGGCAGAGATGGCTGTGCAGGTCCATGTCCAGTTTTCTAGCTTCCTTTTCCACGGCTAAGTTTTCTCTCACAGCAGCAACGTCTCCATGTAATTCCTGACACCTCTCCTGCAGCTCATCCCTCTCCCTGGTCAGCTTTTCCCTCTCAGAGGAGCAGGCCTTCAGGGAAGATGCTGCAGCAGCCAGCTCGCCTTCCAACACTCTTCTGGCATCCTGGGCCTCCTTCAGGAGCTTGGAGAGGTCACATTTACAGGCTTTTAGTTCTTCATTTTCTACATTGCTCTCAGCCAGCGCTGCCCTGAGGGCTACAATGGAATACTGGAGCACCACGTTCTCCTGGGCCAGAGCATTCCTGGATGTCACACCCAGTTCATGTTCTCTCCTCAGGTCACACATGGCCTGTGCACAAGACTTGTTCTCCTGGAGAAGCTCTTGGTATTTTGCTTCCAATTGGTCCTTCTCTTGGAGCAGAGCTTCGTTGTGCTTTTCCAACTGCAGTGACCTCTGCACGGCAGAGTCCCTCTCCAAGGCCAGCTCCTGCATTTGCTCAGCACGGGCTCTCTCAGTAAGCCCAACCCACGCTGAGGCCTCCATGAGCTTCTCAGTGACTGCCTTGTTTTCACTGAGCAGTCCCTCCCTCTCAGCCAAAAGCCTTTGCTCTGATGCAGAAAGAGCCTCTTTCTCTTGAAGTAACCGAGAACATTCCGAATTGAGTGTCTCTCTCTTGGCTTCCATTTCCTCGAGGAAACGAGTGACTCTCCCAAGGGAATTCTCCAGCTCCACACGGTCCTTCCTCACCCTTGTGAGCTCCCTGTGCTCGCTCTCCAGTTGTGTTTGCAGCTCTTGCTCTCTCACTTTTAACACCTGGTTTTCACTGACTGTGTTGTCCAAACTCCCGCTCAGCTCTTCCACTCTCTCCAGGAGCCTCTCCCTCTCTGCCTGCAGGCTCTGCCCTGTCTGCAGGACCCTGCTCAGCTCCGTTTTCAGGGCTTCAAGTGTATCTTGAAGAGCTGAGTGTTCACCCAAGGCTGAATCTCTCTCTGCAGCCACTGCTGACAGCTGTTCCTGGAGCTCCCTTTGCTCTCTGGCCAAGGCCTCGCAGGAACTCCCCAGCTTCTGGATAACATCATCTTTGTCCTTTATAACTGCATCTTTCTCTTCCAGAAGCTTCCTCTGGTAACTCCCCAGCTCCTGCCATTCCTCGGTGTGTTTCTGGCACTGCACACCCAGGGCCTCGAGCTCTCTCAGCTGCAGGAGCAGGGCTGACTCTGAGCCCTGCAGAGCGTCGTTCTGAGCTGCCCTCAGGAGGTCTCCCTGCACCGCCTCGAGCTCACACAGCAACTTGCCTTTCTCACAAACCAGTGCTGCCTTTTCTGTGCCTTCCTGCTGCCTTTTGGCCTCAGCTTCTTCCTTCTGCCTTAGGACTCTCTGATTTTCTGACTTCAGTTCTTCTTCATCTTGTTGCATTAAGGAAATCTTTGACTCCAGTTCTTTCAGTTCTGATAACAAGGAACCTCTCTCTAATTTTAAAGTATTGCCCTGCTGTACCAAAGTCTCTTTTTCTGCCATCAAATCCCTCATCTTGTCTGACATTAGTTCAAGTTCTTGTCTGGCTGATTCTAACACAGAGCTCAGGGACTAAAGAAATAAAGTTGGGGAGAAGGGAAAACAAAAATGAAGTCAAGCAGACAAATTAAAAATGGGCTTTAAGGGCAAACAGAGCAATTTGAACTCAAGTTTTCTAAGTGTATACACTGACACACTGTGTGAACTCAGCTGCTGCCAGACACCCCTGGTACACTACAGAACACCTGCCATCCACAGGAGAAGTTTTCAGTGGAATACCACTACTAATAATACCATGGTTTAAAAGTTCCCCCATACAAGATTTCATCTTGTTTTTAAACTACCCTCAATAAACTGTCTCAATGTAAATTACTGAGAAAGAAGAGCCCCAGAATGATTTCATGGGACTCTAAGTGAATTAAAATGCAGGGAATTGCATCAGATACTGAATTCCAATTCTCAGTTTCACCTTCTGTAGATAATTCTCATCATTCTCTCAAAAATGTATTATTATAACACCTTTAATTCAAAACACCACAGCAGTGGTGTTGATATTGTGTGTCAATTTATACACTAAACACTTTGCTAAAGCATAAACCAAAGATTATAGCAAATAACTGATGAGGGATGAAAGCAAGCAGTAATGTCAAAGGAACAGGAGGACAAATTCAAATTACTGAAGTCAAGCTGCACACTCAATAGATGCAGATCTTAAGAGGCTGCACTGGAATGAAATTCCAGGTTTGTAGCCCTTTTACATGAAACAGTTCAAAAGGTATCTTAAAATTCAAGCATTTAGAAAAGCAGGGAATGACATTTGGCTCCAGGTGACTGTGCTGAGCCAGGTATCTATGAGTATAAAATTTTACACCCAAGAACTGCATTTCATCAATTCTTGTGTAATTTAGAGAAGAATTAACCAGTTAGCCCTGTGTGCTTTTCTTCCCCAACCCCTTTCCATCTACCCTGGAAAAGTTCAAAAAGGAAACACTGCAGAAGTCTTGCTATGAGAGGCTCAGGCAGAAAAAAACAGGGATGCCCTGAGACAGAAAGATTTAACCTTGAAATCACTCCCAGAGTAACAAAGTACACCTACTTTGGCCTCTTCCACTTCCTTCCTCAGCTCCTCAGCCTGTGTTTCCAGCTGGGTGTTTTTCCTCTGGGCAGTTTTTAGAGCCTCCTCTGCATCCAGCAGGGTCTGCCTGAACCCCTGGATTTCTGCATCATGTTTGGCCACCAGCTCAGAAGCTTCTTTCTCACACTTTGCCTGCAGATCTTTGTACTGATTTTGGCTGCTCTCCATTTGCCTTTCCTGGGGGCAGACAAAGCAGGGGGCACAGGTGAGGCAGCAGCAGGGCCACGGCCTGCCCACAGCTCGGTGCTTTCACAGTGCTTACCATGGCTGTCAGTTGATCCTGCAGGGCTTTCACTGCTGCCTGGTGGATCTGCAGAGTTTCCTGCTGACTCTGCTCAGCTCTCTGGGCTGTTTGCTCCACGTTTTTCTCAAGCTGAGCAGCCTTTTCATTCGCCTTTGTGAGCTCGAGTTGTATTTGCTCCAAGTGCCTGCAAAGCCCAAATGAAAGGACATCACGCTTTGCTGACAGCACTGAGATGAGAGAGGCAGAACTATGCTCAAGGTCTATATTCTGTCCAAGCATTTAGAAAGGAGATTTAATTATTTAACATCTAGAGAGTGTTTTGTTAAATTCAATATAGACAGGGCAGGCCAAGCACTTGCTCCTTACTCATGTGCAGAGCAGCTGCCAGAGCAACCCCAGTCTGGGGTTTTGTAAAAGTAAAGAACAATTTCTACTTGGAAATAAATACATTTTCTCGTGTGAGAAAACATGTGACCCAAGTCTTTTATATATCTAAATAAACTCAGTTTTTCAGGTAACCAAGGAATCATGAAGCACAGTCACAAAACAGCCTAGATCATTAAAAAGGTCATTTACTCTGGATAATGAGAGGGCATTACATAAGAGTTTTAGAACAGAAAAGTTTGATGCTCTTCAAACCACTCCCAGGAGGCTGTTTTGATTAATTTAGTTTGCTGGAATAAGTCCACTTGTCATATCAATGTGACACTGGGGAGCATCTTGTTCAGATATTTACAGAACAATCAAGTGAGGAGCTGGGAGTGTGGGAGAGAAGAATTCAGGTGCCAGGGCCCCGAGATACCTCTCTTTGGAGCGCAGCTCATCGTTCATCTTGGTGAGCTGGGCAGAGCTGTCTCCTGAGGACTTCATGATCTCTGCAATATCATTTTCAAGCTTGGCTTTAGCCTCCACCAGGTGCTGCTCTCTCTCCTCCCGCTCCTTCAGTCTCCTCTCCATCTCTGGGCAAAATAAAGGTTGTTAGGCTGGTACATTTAAGAGGAAGGGTGTGCCCAGACTGACAGGAATATCGATGTACAGACCTTGCAAATCACCCCTTAAAATTAAAAATTGTGATTGTTTGAACTTTGAACTGGAGCAAAAGGTTAAGAACCTCTTCAGGAATAGTAAAGAGCAACCAGTCATGCAATCTGTTTCAGAAGTGAGTTACTCCAGGCCATGAGAGGTGGGTAGAGGTTCTGCCATGCCAGAGGGTAAGGGGGCAGTGGAGGAGGATCTGCACATCCTCCAAGGGAGAGCACAGGGCAGCTGCTCAGCAGGGCAGCACATGGTGAGCAGTGAAGGCAAAACAGTGACAGCCTGGGGCACCAACAGCCCCTGGGATCCTTCTCCAGGCCCAACAAGGCCATGCAAGGTTTGCCTCAGGGCACAGACCATGCCTGACTTCCCTCTGCTCTGGTTTTACATTGAGAGAGACACAGCAAGGCCTCCTGTGAGATGGAAAGACAGAACCAGACTGACACAGGCTGTTTGATGCCCTCAGCAAGAGCACAGGGGTTCTGGACAGGGCTGGGAATGAACTGCAGTGTCTGTAAGCCCTCAGGCTCAGCCCTGAGCCTTTGCCATGTCTGACCATCACCACAGTGTCCAACAAGAGTTTAAACACTGATTTAACACACCCAGCCAGCAAGTCCTGGGCATTACCCTCACAGCCCACAGGAGCTGCTTTCTGCCCAGAAGAAAGGCTCTGCTGTGAAGGCACAGGCACTGCTGAAAGCATTTGAGAGGCTGCAGCAGGCACAGGAGAGCACAAAGATGCTGCAGGTTTCAAGACATTCCATTTTACTCCTTCCTTACCAGTCAAACTAGTCTTGAGCTGTTCCAGTTCTGAAGACATGAGTGCAAACTGCTCTTCTTTTTGGTTCAGTTTTGTCACTGTTTCTAGGCAAGGAAAATTTAGAAGACAAAGTTAGTAAATAAGATGCAGACAATTCCACCTACTTGCAAGGCTTGTTACTCTTTAGAGGGCTGCCAGTAACCCTGGCCTTTCCACAGCCACTGACAGTGCTGTGCCACCAGGTGTACATCTGAAAGCATTTAAAACCCTCTTTATTTTGCATTTAACTCCTGCAGCTTTTCAGCTCTGTTCAGTTTGGCAGCACATACCTTGCATAGCTCGTTGAACACTCTCTGCTTCATCAGCTGCACCAGTAAACTTTTCTTTCTGGAAAATGGATAAAAACCCAAGGTAAGGTTTGGTACTGACAGTACAATTCAACCCCTGAACTTATTTTAGGTATTTTTCAAGTACAAAACGGAAAGTGTTCACTCCCATCATAAACAGACCTGAAGTTTCTGAAGGACAGTTTAGCACAGATTGTTCAGCAACATAAAGCAGGATCTCCCCTTGCCTTGGTTGCAATCCCTAAACATTCCAAACAGCTTCTCCATCAGCTGTCCAGGGCAGGAAATGTGGTTTTGGGGTCTGTCTTCCTGCTGCACAGTGACAGCTGCAGCCTGTGACCCACCTCCTGCCAGTGTTTTCCAGCTCTGCCAGCAGGAATTGATGCCAGCAGTGAAGAAAAGGGAGGATATTGAGGAAGACAAGTGAGGCTCTTCCACCAGTTCTGAGTATTCACTGCTGGCCATGAGAGGATTTTCAGACAGGGATAGTAAAAACAAAAAGTCCCTTTTTTTTGTTACTACTCCAGTGTAGTTCCTCAGGAAAATTCCCATATTTGGAAAGTCAGTTGAATTTACAAAATGAAAAATGCCTTTAAAAGCCACGTGTAAGAAGTGTGTAACAAACATTAATTGGTACAATTATAACGAAGGGCCATGTATTCCTTAATGAGCAGTCTCAAACTCCAGGCCACTTTTGATTTTAGTTTAATTCTGCAATCCATAGACAGGTGTTTTATTGAGACAAAACACCTGCTACCACAGGACTCAGGTGAAATGCTCTTTTCCTTCTGAGGCAGATCCTGTTATCCGTGAACCCTTCCCTGCCTTCTTTCCCTGAGTAAAACAGCTTGGAAAGACTTTGCTCAGAGTTGACCCACAGATTTCTATCACACTCTCACCATGAAAACCCAAAGAGTAAAGTCAAAATTTTGGGGTTTTACTCACCAAAACTTGAAGTTCCTTTTCCAAAGAATCTTTTACTTGATTTACTGCACTCAAGTTTTTCTCAAGGTCAAGAAGCTTTTGCTCTTTGCCCTGCAGTTCTTTGGCCAGATCACTGGCCTAACAAAGGTGGTGAAATGGAGTAAAATAAAATGACAAACATGAGTGGAAAATTAGGAAAATTAAAAGGTGAATCTGAAAGAAAAAACTGTAATATTAAAATCAGTTCGAGATGAAAAATGAAAAAAAAAAAAAACTGGAAACAAAAGTGATGTATTAACTGAGTGGAGCTGATTTCCACTGATGGCCACAAACATCACAAGAGATTTGAAATCATTAAAATGTAGTTTTTTGGAATCAATGGTGAAGACATTGTTTAATGCCAGATGTTTGAGTACATTCAAAATTGCAAACCAAAGTTACAGCATCAGTTGAATGAGTAATTTTGGTTCTCTATTGTTTTAATCGTTTAAACTGATTACTTTGGGCTTCAACTGGTTGTTCAGATCAATCCACACAGGGGGATGGAGTTTTCCCGAGGGCTCTGACCACCAGGGGTGGTGCAGAAACCCAGTGTGACCTCAAAAACAGAGTCAAAGGCAGAAATCTGGTATCTTGGAACCATCTGGGAAGGGCTTAGGAAAGCTCTTCCAGTTACTTTCCCACTACTGTCACAACTAGAGCTCCAGCTTGTCAGGTGATGCACAGATTTGGGGAAACCCTGAAAAGTGAATGGTATCCCAGCATTCTATCCCTGAACTGGTGGAACAACTGCCAAGCACCGAGTGCCACCAGCTCCAAAGGCAAGGGAAAACCCTGGGGAGACGTGTCACAAGGCAGACTGGGCTCAAAGCTACAGAACCAGGGCCAGCAACATCCCTGCAGCCCCTGGGCTTGGGAAAAGCCTCAGCAGGATCTTTCCTGCTTGCTTTTGTTTTTAACACCACCTTGTGAGATGAGGGGCAAAGCAGGGAAGGGGACAGTCCCCACTGAGCCAAGTCACTGTGCCTCAATACCTCTGTCACCGAGGGTTAAAACCTCAGGGTGGGTGGTAAGCCAACACAGCAACTTTTCCACACGAGGAAGCTTTCAGCTTTCCAGCCTGCAGCAAGGAAGTGCAGAAGGAATATTTTCCTTTCATTATTGGTGCAGATGGAGCACTAAAAACCTGTTGAGACCCAACTAAGTCAACACTCCCTCTGAACCTCCTCAGATGGTACCAAGATACACAACCAGCAGAACTCCTTTGCCTGTGATGTATTTGCAGATTAAAACAGTACAGATGTCAAATAAAAGCAAAAGCAAAAGAAAAGGATGGATGTGGATACAAACCTGGCTAATTCCATCAACCTTTTCAGTCTCTAAAGCCTGAATTTGTTTCTCAGCTGCCTCAAGCTGCTTGCTAAGTTTCTCGATTTCCAATTTACCTTCAGAATTGGCTTTCTGAAGTGCAGCAAGGTCCAAAAGCTTTTCTTCAGCAGCTTTGATCTGTGGTGTAAGACTATCAATAACTTTGGTTTGTTCACTGTACTTGGCTTGCAGTACCTCTAGCTCCTTTACCTTTATCTCAGCTTCCTGCAATTTGTTTAAAGTGTCTTCCATTTCTACAAGATGCTGATCTTCCACACTTTCCAGTTTGCTCTTCAGGCTTTCCAGGTTTTGCTCTTTCTCCTCGGTGACTGCCAAGAGTTTTGCTTTCAGGGACTCGACCTCTTTTAAGTGATGGGATCTTTCATTTTCCTGCTTCGCTCTGAAATTGGACATTTCGGTCTCGTGGTCTAATTTCATCTTCTCGATCTGAGTCTTCAACTCTGCAAACTCTGCTGTCTGAGCCCCCACCCCTTTGCTGAAGGACACTTTCAGTTCTTCCATAGCTTGTTGATGGGAGGCAATTGCAGATTCCAGCTTGGATTTCCACAGCTCTATGACCTCGGAATTCTCCTTGTTGGCGTGATCCAGCTTGGACTTCAAGGATTCATTTTCCTTTGCCATCTTCTCGTTTGAAGCCGAAAGGGATTTGATCTCTTTCTGCAGGGCTTCCTCACTGATCCCAAACTTCTCCTTCAGGGAATTCACCTCATTCTGATGTTCTTTGCCAACTGCTGCCATTTTTTCTTGCAAAGAACTGATTTCTTGTAGCAAGGACAGAGAAGTGTCCACGTCATCCACGTGTTTACTGGAATCCAACCTCCCTCGGAGCTCAGCCACCTCCTTCACCCTCAGGGCCAGGTCCCTCTCCAGCTCCATGATCCGGGACTTCTCCGACACCGTGGCCACCTGTCAGCAACAGCAGTTTAAAAGAGAAGAAAGAATTATAAAAGATACATTTAATCCAAAGACACTCAGGCCTGGCTGAAAAAAGAGTGTTGCAAATTGCTTTGAAAAAGGAAAGATGTCCACAGCTGTGTGTGGAACACAGTCTATTCTCTCCAAAGGTGGGGTTTAGTTACATTCATTTTTCTGAAGGTACCTCGAAATAACAACTTACTAAACAACTTATAAACTACACTGATATCAGTGGTTAACAGAACCATTTTAGAGCAGACTGGAAAAGAATGGAAAATCCTGAGATTCATAAAGCTTCCGAATTCATCTCATGTGAGCCATGAGATGCCAGAGAAAATTAGAACCATTTTCAGCCTAGAAATGCTCTGAAACTCCTCTATATCCATTCCATTGTCCCTGAAGAAGTGTCCTCACACTACCTGGGCTTTCCACTGACTTTATGCCATGGCAAAGCTCCCAGGATTGATTCTAATTAGGAAGTTGCTGTTTCAACCCCCTTATTACACCAACATCCTGGAAGAGAGATTACTTACCTGCAACTGCTCTTTAGAAGTACTTATTACAGAGCACAGTCTTGGGTTTATATTCATCCTGGGGTTTTAATTCATCCTACCTCAATTTCAAGAAATCCCCATGTGTGAGCATGAGTATCTCTGTGTGTATAGATGTATCTCCTTTAGAATTGACATCTGCTGAACTGCTGACTTTGGACAAAGCGTGTCCAGTAATATTTTGACAGGCAACAGTATTATTAATGCTACCAGGATATCCATTAAGAGATCATGGTGTGAAAGAAGAGCTAAAAACCCACTGCAAACCATGATTTAGCAAAGCAAGTAGAGCAGCTACTGAGGACCTCAGAAATCAAGCCCCAAATACTTGTGTTAAAAGGACTGGCACATGCAATCTTGCCTTTTTTTTTTTTGGTTTTGTTTTAATGAACTTTGGTACTCCTTAAAATGAACTACTGAATGTTCTTTATGTCAGTTCATGGTCCCATTTTGCTACTTCTGGATCTGACTATGAACCCTGCAGTTGGAAGGCATCTTACCTGAATTCTCCCAGGAGTGAGGACACATGTCCAGGCACACACACACACACCCTCCCCCCCAAAACTGGAGCTAATCTTTGAAGTGTGCCAGCTCTGTGGCAGGAGCAGGGCCTGCTGGGGCCCGTGTCACCCCCAACACGTGTCACCAGGAATGTCCCCCACGCCAAGCGGTGCCGTTAGCCAAAGAGTGAAATCCATTACCCTAGTGTCTTCTAACTCCCTCTGGAGTTTGTCAGCTTTGGTCTTTTCAAAGAGCAGGCTCTGTTCAAGCTCCTTAATGCGGGCATGCTCCAGTTTGGTCTGCGTCTGTTAGTGAAAAGGGAGAGGGAGAGACAACGGTGCCACCATCACATGCCAGCACGAGAGGAGGGAGCCACATGCAGGCCGTGCTGCCAGAGGCCTCTACCAGTGATGAGCAGAGAGGATGCAGTGGAGAAAATGGACAGGGGAATGCTATGGATGAGGAACATGGGCTGAATGAGAGGGTGAATGGACTGACATATGGCATAAAAGAATAAATATATAAAAAAATACGGAAAACGCAAATAAATCGCCAGTGGAGGAATGTGAACGAAAAGGTTTCATGCAGCTGAGTAGGAGTTATTCATCAGTACATGAGGGTTTCAGCACAAATTAGAGTAGTTATGTAATAAATATCCATGTGCAGATACATCTCTGCCTGTTCTAACAGGATGGTCAGTTTCTTCCTTGGGCTTATGGTATAAATAATTTACTTATTAACCAGGGGGCACAAATTCACCACTGAGGGCTCATGTGACAAATCCAAACTTTAACCTGCTTTTTTGAGCAGTAGCTGTCTCTCAAGTCCCAGCCATAAAAAGGCTTTTGGGCAAGACCTGGGCACATGAAGGTTCATTTGTCACCATGGTTTGAATTATTTGAATAGAAACAGAAAGAGAGGGGTTGTCTAGAACTCCAAAACCCTCCTTGTTTTTCCCTCTCCTCCTCTTTCAGGAAGGAAACAAGTAACAAGATTCCCCAAAAGCAGATAAAAAAGTGAATCAGCTCTGCAGTTACTGAAGTCTAAATACAGTGAACAAGATGTGGATGTAAGGAAAAAGAAAGTAAGATCTTTGGAGTTCTAACATGTTCCTAAAGAAAAGGAGATGAAAGCCAATGAGCAGGTACCTCCTGCCTTTTGCTTATAACAGGAAGAATTTTTAGCAAGAAGACAGAGTATTGGATACTCTGGCTTGGTATCCAGATGCTGCCAGAGGCCTGCAAGGGAGCCTGAAGTTTGGGAGCTGCAAGTAAAGTCAGGGAGCTCAAAGTGACCTGCACCTCTGCAGTGGGGAAACAGGGGGAGAGTAAAGAGAAAAAATAAAGGGGTAAGAATCAGGGGTTTATTTCTGGAGTGCTGAGACTCCAGTACCCTGTCAGTGTTGACAGGTCCTAATTTCCTAAACAACCCAAACTAAAACGAGTATGAAAACCTACAGATGCCTTGCAGTGTGTTTTCCAAAGAGAGAGTCTTTCCAGGCTTGCCCACAGTGGGAACAAGGTGGATTTCCAGAAGACTGAGTGCAGCTGAAAACCAAAGAAGTTGTGTCCTCCAGTGCTGATGGAAGTTCTCTCCACACAGCTGGAGTGCCCAGCTAAGCCACTGCAGGACAAGGAACACAGTGAGCCACACTGTGAGCTGGGATTAACTGAAGGGAGCCCTGCACCTTGGGCACTGCACTGGGTGAATCCAAAGGGGCAGGAAGGCGTGGCAGTAACTGTGGAGCCACAGGGGTGTGCCTGGCAGGATGTGCTGCCCCTCCCACCCTGCAGGGCTGGCACTGATGAGGGGCTGCCCCAGAGCAGGCACAGCCTGGGCACCTCCCAAAGGGCGGCATGGCATGGGATGGGCCTCTTGTTCTGCTCCAGGCCTGTTCTCCAAACCCAGAATGCCTTCTGACAGCAGCAGGTTATCCTCCTTCCCAAAGCACACAGACATCTGGGGATTTAATTCTCCAAACATCCTTCCAGCTGAACACAGTTGGCTGTGTTACCAGAGTCTTTAGGTCCACAGCACTAAAAATCCACCTCCAAGTTGCTTCTCAGGTTTCCCTGTTTTTGAAATGCTGTAGCAGATCTGCTCCTCTCTCAGGGAAGATCTTCAGTGTATATGGGGCAACAGCTTACTCTTTTTGCTGCCCACAGCCTTTGAAAATGGAGTTAAGTGTTCCAAGAGAAGTAACAATATTTTATAACCAAACCTCACAGTTGCAGAATTCTCCCAGAATGCCTTTGGAAAATATCTGACCTTAAGTTTTTCTATCTACATGAAACCCAAACTCTTTGACAATTAATTTTATAGACATTGCTTTAGCTCAGATATACCATTACTGATTACTAAGTTTTTTTAAAATTTCATCTCTTATAAAGGGAAATAAGTTAAAATCCTACAAAAATGGAAATAAAATATTAGAAAAAAATCATACTCTAGAGATATTTGCTCGACACCTTTCCCCCCATTCAGATCATGAGAGATTATCCCTTGATCAAGTCTGATTTCCAAGGGACAGGCTCCAGCTTTGCTGAGATAAAAATCACTGGAAATTTTTGAATCACTCAAATTTCTCTGGTGATGATGGAGAGAGAAATTCCCAATGATTATGGTTCTCCTCGAGGAAACCCAGAGCACAGTGAACTGGGAAGAGCAGAGTGCTGCAAAAAGAAAAGGATTTGATTGCAAACCACTTTGATGGAAAAGAAGAACAGGAAACAAAAACCTGGATAACAAAAGCAAAGGAAGCATCTTCTCCTGCTCCAAAGCTCTGCAGTTGGGTAAGTGCTGTGGGAATGGGATGAGCCCATCTCTGCCTGGAACCTTAGAGGAGATTCCATCCAAACTTCAGGGACTGGCATCATCTCCTTCCAGCACTTCTGGCTGCTCCCTCACTTCAGAATAAATTCACTGTCAGTTCTCCAGACTGAGATTGTGCTGAAGCCAGAACTGCTGATGGTCAGTCCCAGGATAGGGCAAGAACCCCCCCAGTCCCTTTGTGCTGGGTAACAATCCCAGAACACCACTGGGATCATGGATCATCAGCCTAGAAACCAAGGGATCACCCCCTTCTCTCCTTTGGAGAGCAAAGATGCCCATTTTTAATGGCAAAACTAGAACAGGGAGATCAGGAGCAATGAGCAGATTACACAAGGAGGGCACAAAGAGAAAGGAAGGGCACATGCAGAGTTTTTCTGACACACCACCAGCCTGAGTGGAACACTGAGAACACCTAAGAATGCACAGGAAAACCAGCTTTAGCCTTGAGAGCTTCCTGTCTTGGCTGGGTGTGCAGCCTGGGATAAATTTTCCTTCAGAATTGCACTGTCCTGAGCTATGGAAGCAAAGGGGCTGCTCAGAGGGCCTGTCAGGCCATTTCTGTTATTGGGTAACACATTTTCCCTACATCATTCAAGAGAAGCCACATGAAGCTACAGTAAAATCAGACAGCTCTGCACCCCAATTGGTCAGATGGTTTTTATCTCCCCTTTGGCGTTTAATGCCAAAAAAAAAGGAACAAATAAGGGGAGGTGGAGACAGAGAAGTTAATTGGCTACTTGCATATCACAGCTACTGAACAGCAGTAGGAGCTCAGAGGAAAACAGGCAGGGGGTTGTGAAAAAACCACCTAAAATCCCACATTTAAATGAGGGATATTCCAGGCTCCTGGTCAGGGATGCTCCTACACTCTCCAGTGGGTTGCAGAGGTTTGGACTCCAAGGAATTCTAAAGCCACACTCGCCCTGTCCCAGTTAAAGGGGATTTAGTCACTCCACACATTTCCTGCCAGTAAATGCTGGAATTGCTCTGGAAGCAACATGCACACAAATACCAGAGTCAAGGTTTCAATAACAGATTATGCAGTTAGTGAATCAGTAGAAGCATTTTCTGCACACAATCTGTTAACATGGGATGTCTCTGCACATTGAAGTGCCCTCTTACATTGGCTGGGTCTTCCGAAATCTGCCTCTTTCGCTATCAGTAAAATTGAAAAACAAACAAACAGAAATGTTTCACCTGCAGACTCAGCACTGTCATTGTAACACAAGTAACAGGATACATTTCAGCAGCTTGAATTCAGTTTAAACTCCAAGTTCTGCAGCTTGACAAACCACAGGCTTTAAGAAGGTTTGTCATGACTGTCAACTGATTTAACAGAAAATAAAAAACTCAAATATTTCCATGGAATAAACAATAAAAGGAGCATTCTATGAAGAGTCTAGATAGGTATCTTAAAATGAATGGAAGACTAAAATAAAAGAAATGTTATATGAAATGAATCATTTTCATAAGGCTTCACTTAAACCATAAATGTTTCACAGCAACATAAGTTAACTAAGTTTGTACTTTGTGAGTTCTCACATTTTCTGCTTAGACAATAGAGTAAAACAACTGAAAGTATCTTGCCTTTTAATTTGAATTTTGGGATAAAACTTGCCAGTGTTCAAATATCTGAGAGCAAGTGTGTTCTCTTCTGGCTGTGCAATAACACACTGTGGTAGCCCCACATTGTAATTACACAAAGAGTAGAAAGATAAAAGCTGCACATGAACTGCTGTTTACATTTTATGTGCAATCCTCCCAGGACAAAACACTCCTCCTCAATCCATGTTCCCAGGGATTACTCCAAATTTTGATCAAACAGGACTAGTCCTCAATATTCATTTTCAAAGGCATAAATATTAACTTGTAATTTCATAACTTCAAAATTATTTGTTTTAATATCAAAAAGTAGATTTTTCTGTTAATTAATTTAATGACTCTGAACAGCCACAGCCATTCCCCAGCACAGCCACTGTTGAAGTGCAGGGCTGTGCATGGAATTTGGGATGCAATCCTGCAGTTTCAGGACAATTAGTTTACTCAAGGACTGCACAACTGGCTGTTGCATATTTTAATCATTCCTGCCTTTCTTTTCCAGAGAACAGAGCTCTCAACCCACATGAACTGCCTTTCTGTGCCCTCCTAAATATCCTGCTTTCAAAGCTGGAGATGTTTTACCTCGAGGTCTCCTTTGGTAATGGATTCTTCTTCCACACGGAACTGAAGGTCTTCAACTTTCCTGTGGGGACAGCTCATTAAAATTCAGGGAACTTTGGAAGAAAAATGCTTTCAAACTCACTTTTCAGTGGAAATCAGAACTACAGTGACGTGACTCCAGCAAACTGCCAGGAACATTAAGGAGAAACCTCTCCCAGGGAGCCCCAGAGGGAAGGGAAACTGCTGCCTTTGAACAGCATCCCAGGCAAAGAAAGGCAGCAGCCTTCCTGAACTCCAGACAATGTATTTGGTTGTATTTTCTAAAGAGTTAAAGAGAAAACCTTTTAAGCCACCACTGATTCCCTCATTCTTTCTCCCTTTAAGCCACCATTGATTCTCTCATTCTTTCACCCTCTGCATGTCCTCGAAAGAGGTGACCTAAATGGACAGCTTGATCTCAAATTCTATGTGTTCTACCATCCACCTAAGAAACAGACACAAATTTAGGACACATCCAAAATACCCCCAGGCCTGGCTGTGTGCTGGACACGCTGCATCCCAACTCCAGCAAGGGGGAAACATGCTGGGTGTCAGGATGGGGGAGCACGAGCCAGAGCATTGTCCTGCCCTGCTCACTCAGGAGTCTTAGAATGGGAACACAGAGGACAGAAGCCAGTATTTGACTTAAAATCAAATTTGTGAGGCAGCAGGAAAACTGTAAAGGAATTGCCCTTTTTACCACTGCATTTTCCACCTGTGATCTCCAGTTTTAGGCATCTCAGAGAGGCCAACACTGACTGATTCCAGAGACACACTCACAGTGGGTTTCTACACAGACTTTGCTTTTCAAAAGCATTCCAAACCCACCAAACCAATTTATCACAATTTTCTCACCTAACCCTGACCCAACAATTTATCAGGTTATTTCCTTTTCCAACCCCAACCTCACCTATTTGGTGATGCCAGTTCTCTCCTCTAAGGGTTATGAAAGGGAATTAAAAAAGGCATTAGAATTAATGGCTTTGATGATTTTCCTGTCAGAGACAGCCCCTGTATAGACACGACTACCAGTAATGAATTATTCACAAGAGAATTAAATGCAAATTCCTAATCCAGAACTGTCAGGAAATAACATGATCTAAATTTTCATTCGGAAGTGGAAGATGAGAGTTTCAAAAAGATTGGGTACAATCCATTAATTTCCTATGAGGAGGAATAAAATCCTCCATAGCAAAAAAACAATGGTATAAAGATTCAGCTGCATGGAATTCAATTATAAACAATGGTTACAGCCTCTGGCAAATCCCTTTTCTTTGGCTTTCCCTCTCCAAATTGGAGAGGGGTTTGTTTTCTTTACTAATTTTAACTAAGTGCAATATGATTTTACAGTAATTGCCCATATCACGGAATATTCTGAGTTGGAAGGGACTGCTTAGCTCAGGATTTGTTTCCTATTTGCAGTCAGCAGTGCAAGGTGTGTTTCTAACAGATTGACTCTCCTGAGGGCATTTTTGGGTACCTTTTCTCTTCCTCGAGCTGGTTGAGGAGCTCCACCTTCTCCCTGTCAGCAGCTTCCACCATGGCCCGGAGCTGGTCCATCTTTGCCTCCATCTCCAGAACGTGCTGATCAACAGGAGCAATATCATACATATGGATATTACTGTTACGTGGATATATATGGATATTATTGTGTATATGGATATAATGGATTACTTTACTTTTAGAACACCACCTCTTATTTCCACAGCAATAAGAAACACTNGTATATAATACTTACATATTTAAATATATAAAATACATTTGTCTAATTAAAATAATTCTTAATTGCTGACCCTAATTTTAAAAAATGATGTGGGATACACCAGAACTGACTTTATCCATCCCTTTTGCACAGGAAGCCCCAGCTGTGGAGCTGCCCCAGCCCTTACCCGGTCGTGCCCATCCCGAACCAGGGCCAGCTCCTGCTCCATCTCCCCCACGTGTGTGGTTGCTTTGGCCACCTCTGCCCTCTCCAGGTCCCTCTCTGCCAGGAGCTGCTCGATGTGCTGCTGCTTCTCCTTCAGGGCCTCCTGCAGGGCTGTGGTTCCCGAGATCTTCCGCGCGTACCGGGAGGACGTCTCTGTCAACTTCAGCAAGGACATCCATTAAACCCCCCTCTGCATCCCGGGAGGGCCACAGGGATATCTCCACACTCTCCAAACACGGCATTAGTAAAGCAAGTGCTGCCCCTGACCTGCTGGCCCTTCTCCTTTCCCATCCAAATGACTTTATTTTCCCCAATTTGACATTAAACCACCTGGCAGTTGCTTTTCTTACACAGGAGGAATAGCAACAGCCCTGAATAACTGAGCAGACTGTGGGAGAGTCCAGCATTTCCAGGGAAGTTTTAGTTTTCCTAGAAACTGGAGCACTGAAAGTCTGCTGTGTCAAAACTGATTTCAGGAAATCTTGTTTCCTCAGCAGCTTAACTTTTAAAGAAAAAGTCTCTGAATTATTCAAACAATCCTTTTAACTTGAATGGCCACCAAATGTTCATGTTGCCTGAAAGAGTTGGAAGAAAGCTGGAATTTTAATTCCAGGAATAATGAATTACAGAAGCTTTGGGCTTTATGGCCTAAATCATGCAAAATGCCAGGGGCACAACAGAGGCAAAACTGCAAATATAGTTGAGACCTTTCCAAGGTGTAACTTAGAGGATCAGAGCAGATGGACTACATCGAGGTCCATGTCAATGCTTCTCCTCATGGAACATCTCCTCCAAGTGTCAGTGCAGTGATCCCAAACTAGAGGGCACTCTGCAGCTGCAAGTGCAACTTCCACAATGGATTAACTAATAAAGTGGCAGTGTTTGTGCCAAATAAAAATCCTTTTCGTGGTCAGGTATTAACCCCAGGGCCCTGACCAGCGTCTGACCTCTGTAATCTGCTTCACCTCTGCACCTGCTGGTCAGTGGGACAGTGGCCCAGGGAACCAGCTCCACACCACTGGCAGTCATCTCTTGCCAATCAGGTGCACTTATGGACTTTGGCTTTAAAAAAAAGAAGACAAAAATCTAGGGTGACTGTAGAAAAACCCAACTACTTCTATGCTTTTCATTGCCTCAGAAGAGACTTCAAAATTCAGCTTTCCCAGATTTCCATTTTCCTGCTGCAACCCAAGATTAGAACATTTATGTAACAGAGCAACTTAAAAAGAATCCATAGCAAGTGTATTAGTTGGAATTAGTACTGTTAGAATTCACCTGAGCCACTGCACTTGGCACATTTTAGCCTTTCTGAATTCACAGATTAAAACCAAACCTAAAAGTAAAGAAAGGGGCTTCTTGTCAGCAAAGACTTGGCAATTGCTACTTCTGGATTTCTCAGCTGACTCATCTCTTTAACAGCGAGAGAAAATTTGGAGCATTTTAGACAATTTGAAGCTTAACAAAACAAATGAGAGCTGTGGAAGCTTTACCTCAAACACAAACCTCACAAGACAGATGCAGTGCAAATGAGCAATTATTGGAGGTTCCAGGCAGAGAACAGTTTGCTGGCACCACAAGCCCCTTTCTTGGTGCAATCACTCCGTTAGCCTGAATTAAATACTCCAAATATTTTATATACAATTATTAAATATTCAGCTAACAGTCAAATCTCCAGGGCTAGCTAAGGTGCCCTTCCCTCGTGCATGCTCTGAATGGATCCGGCACAACCAACCGCGTGCCGTGCTCTGGTGCAGCCCCACCGCTGGCCACGTGATTCCCATGGATTCCCACGGATTCCTGAGGGAACGGGGAGCATGCAACAGAAAAAGGAGCTTACTAGTCCTGTACGGCTGGGCTTGCTGCTTACGGAAGAGGCCACGGAGCTGAGGGAGCTGAGGGAGGAGGCGCTGGGGCTGCGCTTCAGCGCCGCGGGCGTCGGCAGCACTTTGCGCACCGCGGCCTTGGCCTTGGCCGGGGTGGTCGAGGGGAACCCGATCTTGGTCACCTTGTGCACCGGGGCAAACAGCCCGTACTTGGGCTGGCACTGGAAGTACCTTGAAAAAGCAAAGGGGGGACATCAGGGTACGAATCAACTTCCTTTCAGGTGCGCGGTTCGGCCTCACGCAGAGCTGCAGAGCAGGAGTGTGAGGGTACTGAAGGACACGGACCAGCTGGGGAGACTCAGCTCCATTACACTGCAACTGTAGGTTTCTTTGCAAAAGGGACTTTGAGAGGCTGAAATTATGACTGCCACACTGCAGAAATCCAGAGCAACCACTCGAGCTGCAGATCTGTTTCCTAAAAAATGCCATTCAGAGTCAGTCTTACAACTTCCCTCTGAGCTGCCAACAATGTGATGGCTGAGAGTTGGAAATAAAAAGCAGATTTTAATTAGATCGAGTAGTTCTATATTTTATTCATACATTCTATTTATGCATATTTGATTATACGGAATATATATCTCTGATTAAATATAAAGGAACACCACTTCCAATTTTGTGATCATCCATGTTAGGGTGGCACAATCCTTGTAAAACCTCTTTTTAATGAGGTAAAAGACAGTTCCTTATAGCCAATGAGAAGAAGGTCCACTGTGATGTGAATTAATGCTTTCTAAGTGTGATTTATTGGAGGAAGCAGCTACACTGCCCCAACCTCCACAATGAGGCACCTGTTGGTGCAGGAGCCTTCAGTCCCTGGGATTCAGGAAGATTTCCCTTAAGCACAGCTATTAGGTACCCAGAGCTTTTCTTGACTGAGCATTCAGGAATCAATCAGGCATTCAAAAAGCAGGAAATTGTGCTTTCCATTCCCAGTCTTTGAATAAACCCACATGGGAGTGGAAGAGATCAGCTCATCCCATGAAGGGGGGTTGATACAGATTTCCAGAGAGGTGAAGGCATCATAAATTCAAGTCACTGTCCAACAGCCACCAGCAGACACTCCCTGGATTGAAGTGCCATGCAGACATTGAAACCCAAAGGGGAATACAGAGACTAATCTCAGAGGCAATGTGGGGATGGACTGACCTGGTTCCAGCGACGGCTCCATCGTTCTTCCCCAGGGGCTCATCCAGCTCCACCCCACACCACTCCCCTTTGGCAAAGTCTGTTTCTCCCAAAAAACGCACAACTCCAGCTTTGGTTCCGCCAACCTAAAGCAAGAAAACACACCTGCAGTTAATGCATTTCCAGCTTCAAGTACCAAACAGAGTGAAAAAGCTTTCAGTGGAACCCTGCTCACAGAGCACATCAGTTATGGGATCAGTTTCTAGTTCAAACTGCATATTTTTCTGCCTGTGAATTTGTTTTGATGTTGAACAAACACAGATCTTCACAAACAAACTGTTTAAAGAAGAAAAAAATACATCACTTTCTTAGCATTTAGTCCTGTCCAATTTGGTATTCAAAGGTTGTCATGATTGAAGGCCACAATTCCAGTAGGTGACTGTTAGACTAAAAATACATTTAACAAGACTCAGTAGAACCTCAGTACTGAATACAACATGTATTTGTTTCACACAAATTTCTATCAGCAGGTAAGGATTTACAAGAACTGCTTATTTCTTACTCATAATCTGAAATATTTACAGCCATTCCAATTTCTTGCAGTGTCTGTGAGCTGCAGCTTTCCATAATACCCAGGGAGGGAGGAATGAAATGAGGAGAAGAAGGAAAAGGTGTTGTGTGGCCAACACTTGCCAGGAAGAGCCACCAGCCAGAACTGCAGGACTCTTGCAGGTCACAGTGACCATATGTTGTGCCCTAAATTTGTGGGAATCTGTTCAGCCTGGACCCAGCATTGTGAAAACAAGGAAAAGGCAATGAATGCTCTTCAAGAAATTCCCAGCATTCCATATGGAAAACACAGCAGTGGCACTGAAAATGTCCCTTGGTGTTTTTCAGCACATTATACAATGAGGAATATCTGGGGGGCGTGGCAGAGAGCGTGGATGGGACCTGCTACCAAAGCAGACACTACAAAGCAAATCAGGATTTCATGTAATTCTGTTTTTTGGAGGAACTTCCCAAGATTAAAGGAGAACAATGAGCTGCTCCTGCTATAAATGAAGGTGAGTGACCACGGCAGAGGACTCACATTAATGCATTTGGGAAGTCTGGCAGTTCTTTATCCACACAAACCTCAGAAAAACAGGGGGAATAGTTAACCTTTTCTGCTATTACTCGAGTGAGAAAGGTGACAGAGGCATCTCTTGTCCATGTTTAAGGTGGCAGCTCCTTCTCTCTCGTTAGAGACAGTCTTGGGACAACCTTTAGACCTTGCTTTAAGTGGCTCTGTAGCAAATTATTACTCTCCATGGAATAAAAACACACAAAGTTTACAGTTATCATGACTCAGCCTAATATAGTAACTAGTAGAACGTTTGGTATCTCGTGTTCTTGGCAGAGAACACACAAACTTCCCCTCTTGGAAAACAAGCACCACAAAAAGAGAATTGCAGGGAGCCCTGGAGCTCCCCAGAATCCAGATCTCTGTGGCAAACTGGTGGAGAGGGAACACACAACACTGCCAAAGGATTTCCTGGGAAGAACTAGCCCTTAAACTGAGGGATATGTTATTCCCCATCACACATCATCTATTTTTTCTAGAGGATAAGTATCATTAACCTGAGTACACACACAAAAATAAAATTTAACTGAGTAGTATGAGGGAAAAACATGCACGTGGCTGCACTATCAGTCCATTCTGGGTCTTACAAGTTCTCCCTACTCCTCTTCTAGTAAGTTTGGGCAAGTTTTTGTATTTTTTTTTGGTCTTGTTTTGCTCAGTGTTTTTCCTTTAGGTAAGTTTAGAAGATATTTAGGTGAAAAGACCATCTAGATGCTGTTTCCCTGCCCAGTTTTGTACTGTTTTCTGCCTGAAAAAACAAGAGTTAAATCAAAAGAGGCTCTAAAACCCCATTAAAGAAATCAGACAGGAAAACTAGAACAATGGCCCAGATAAGGAGCATCCCCTCCAAGACAACAGTCAGGTTTGGGGACTCCTCAGCTCCCTTCACACAAGCCTTGAGCCAGGCCAAGGAATTTTGTTGCTGTTTCGTGGAGTGTGTGTTTTGTGGTGATTTTTAAAAAAATAAATAACAAATCAATTATCCACCCACCACCTTTCCATGGGCAGGTAAGGGGGGCAGGCAAGGTAAGGGCTTAGTGGAATAGGATCATTCCAAGCAAAGAGTGCCAGGGACAGGCAAAACTGCTGCAATCTGTTCCCTCCAACCCACACTGTAGATAAACCTCTAGATAAGGAATGCTGGCTCCAGGATGAGGCACATTAAATATGGGTGCAGAATATTCCTCCCTTTCTGTTTCATCCCTTGGCCCTGCTCATCTTCCACATTTAGTAAAAAATTGCACAGTGTTTATTTGGACGATATTCCATTCAAATCCCAAACCAGGAGGCACAACCTGGAAGAATTTGGCACTGCCCAGTGCCCCTGGACCTGCTCCAGCCATGGCAGTGCCTGAACATGGAACTGTGACCCAAGGCCTGGTGGGAGGGAGCCAATGCAGGAATTCATAGCCCAGAACATATGGGGATGCACAACATGAGCTCCCAGGAGGCAGAGCACAGTGACTCTCCTGTCACCATGGCACCCGGGTTATTTTAGAACAAGATGCAAGGAAGAATGCCAAAGGATTTTTGTTTTTTTCCAAACCAAGTCCAGCTTCTTGGAATAACCAGCTCCTCCAGTTCTGCTCCCTGCAAACAGAGCTGTGTGTCCTCACCAAGAGCACCCTGTGGCAGGGATGTGCCCAGAGCATCAGCTCTGAAGGCAGTTTGGCTCAGTTTCAGGCCAAAGCCTTCTGGATTCCAGCTTTCAAGGCAGGTCAGCTCTGCTCTGTAAAGGCTGAGACTGCTGAAGGCTCCCAGTCACTGCCAGAAACCTGCCCCAACACTGGATTTATCTCCAGCTGCAATTAGTGCCCTGCATGTGACACACAGTAATTCCCCTGGCAGCACAACGTGAGGTGCTACTGGACAGCACAGGAGGGGAAAGGCTTTCCATGATAAAAGTTGCTGCAATATGGACCCTTCACTGCCACAAAGGGGGAAAAAATGATGATGTGACTACACTAAACTTTCCCTACCAATATGAAAACAGAGTTGTACTTACAGAATTGTACCACTGATTACAGAAAAATTATTTTTAAATTATGTAAGAATTATAGCAAAAAAAAAAGGTAAAAAATCCAACCCCAAACAAAAAAGACTAGATGCTTTTGCCAACTGATCTATTTCCCATGAAGGACTAAAAATAAAAAGCCCAGTTTCTAAAAGAAGCGGGGAAAAAAGCTTATTAAAAAGTTTCCAAAAGTTCTAAGAAAAAATGGGGCATCACAACCACGATGAGAGTTTTCCATGACCTTCACTCCTGCCAAGGCAGGTCACTGAATAATAGATAGGGAAAAGAACTGCCAGAGCTTTTTTCAGTTGCCACACTCAGTGCAGACAAGCTGTAAAACAGAGATCAATAGCACAGCAGAGAATCTGGGTTAGACCACAGGTCAGTGTGGGGTGAGCAAATCTGTTTGGAATGCACCAGTGCTGTGGCAGACACATGAGAAAAGTGATTAAATTCCATTTATCCACTTACAACTAAGCCTACATTAATTTGCTGCAATGTAAAGCAAAGGAGGCAAAGTGGGTCTGCAAACCTGAAGTGGTTAAAGCTTGTACAGCAGAGCCACATTTCCAAAGAAAAGGAGAAGGAAACAAACAAACCAATGTGATCCAGGGAGAAAGAGATGGTCTAAAAATGAGAGAGGTCATGGAAAAGAGGATTCAGTGTCTGAACAGCCAGTGTAACAATATCACTTACTCACACCCTGGGAGAGGTAAAAGGTGAGTAACCATTGCTTTGCCTTCCCTTTTGCCTGAGCAAGCACTTGAGGCCACTCTTGAGAAGCATCGCTTGGGGATTTTTGCATTTTCAGGACCTTTCAACACCCACGTCTGGAAATGCAAAGCCCACCCAGACCATCACAGGCTGCCTTTGAAACACCTTCATCCACCGGGCACTGCTCATCAGAGCCACCTCTCATTTCCCAAGAGAACCTTGGCCAGCTGGCCAAAGAAATTGTATTTCACTGCTTTGCTCCCTCACTGAAAGGCAGAGGGAACCACAGGGTCATCTCCTCTGGCTCTCCTGCAACAGGCCCTTCCATGTCTCCCAGTTTCCCTCCTGGAATTAACCCTCTAACTGTGCTGAGCTCTGAGTGGGGCTCTTTCCAGAGCTGATATCCATCAGGAAACACTTCCACTGACAGGATATTTTCATAGTTAATCGCTCCATTGTTACAAACACATTTAAATTTCAAATAAAACAAATCTGACTCTGTCCTTGGCTCTCATCATGCTTTGAGCTGGGAGATTATAGAGCTCCTCAGCAGGTACTCACATGTTTTAAGCAGGACACCTCAATTTTCCCTTAGAAAATGAACAGCTTTAGTTCTTCAACTCTTTTATTGCAAGACACTTTTGCTTGCTCGAGTCATTTTGCAGCTCTGCTCTGAATTCTGGCCAAGGTTTCCAATGTTTTTTTCAAATAACTAAGGATGTAATTATACAGAGTTTTAAACATATCAATAAAGGCCCAAATTACACTTGAAGTTACTCTTAGATAGTATTCAAAATTAAAAAAACCCCCAAACAATCCCACCACACAATGGAGTGTTCTTCATTAAATCTACAGTTTCAAAGAGGGAGAAGTAGAACGTGTTTGACAAAACTGCTGAGTTTTAGGTTGTCAACATCTGGTTCCCCTGGCAGTTTTTGCCTTTGTCTTCTTTGAGATCAGACAGATATTTGCTTCAGATTATTGTATTTCCTTTAAAAACATCTACCCAGCATCTGACACTGGATCAAGGCCCAGCTGACCAGTGCTAGAGCACCTCCTAAACGTTAAACTGGCCTCCTTAATTCAGGTTTTTCAGCCCAGCAATCTTGGGAACAGCAGGATTAATGATGCCAGTTTTCCTATGGCATCAGATGTTATGTGTGAGTGACCTCACTCCCTAAAAATGCTGTTTCTGTTGACAGGAGCAGCGTTCAGAGGAGCCTCGATCATGAGGAGTCTCTGACGTGCAAAATCCCGTGAAGGCAAATTGCAGCTCTCCCAGAGCTGCTGGCTGGGAGTCTCCACCTTCTCTTGGGCTGTTTCCATGGGGCTGGGAAGAACTTCCTTTGAAACCTCTCCATTGCTAACCAGTTTGGTTGCAGTCAACCAGGAAGTTCAAAAATGAGGCCCAAGTGGGCAAAAATAAGATGCTCATACAGACACTGTGCTACCACCCAACCATTTCCAGAAGAAAACAGTTCAGTAACTACAACTGATGAGCAGTTGAGGTTCAATTAATTCAACCAATTCACAGAAAGCAAAAA
>VXBX01006778.1:233602-252535 GCA_013400415.1 Scytalopus superciliaris | reverse complement strand
AAAAAAAAACAAAAAAAAAACAACCCAACAGCAATTCCCCACTACAGAAGCCACATGTGAAATCACCACTACAAAAATAAAAGCAAAACCGAAGACTGAAATTAAGTAAATAAACTGTTCCTTTGCCCGTCCTGTGCTGAAGGGACCAAGGACAACATGTTCCTGGATCTCATTCCCCTTGGGAAGTCAGGGAAAAGGGAAGCCAAGGAGTCCACACACAGAAAATGAATTAACCATTACCCAAGCATGTGTAAACATCACGGATTTTGTCACCACATCTCAGAGTAATTGCAAGTTAAATAAGGAGTTGCCACAACAGAGTGACTCAGTCGAACACAACTCACACCTTGCTGTAAGAGAAATTCAACATCTTATTTTTCTGTGAGCAGAGAGGTAACAACATGTCCTGCTAAAGGCTGGAAAGTAACACTAAAAGAATGCTGAAGTTTGCACAGAGAAAACCACCCCAGTGAAGAATTGCAGACAATACCTGTTACCCCTCAGATATATTCTCCCATTCCATGCTGTGGCAGCCATGCAGCAAACTCATCTACATTACACTTCACAGTATCCAAATACTGTGTCTAAGCACACATACATAAATATAGGAATTACTTTTATCTTGACTTAACATGACAAAGCCATCAAAAGCCCTTATACAGCCACCTCAGCTCCAGGATAAGGCACAAGTGTGACTGAGCACTTAAACACTGGCACAAAACAACCACACATTCCCAACTCCACATTCTCCCTCCTCCTTTTCCATCCTCCTATGCTTTGTGCAAGGTATTTTTGCACTGCTTTAACTGCAACGCCATCAGTGAATATTTGGCTTTTGAACAGTCAGATTTTTAAACTGGCTAAACTCAGAAGTGCATTTTCTACTCAGAATGTTATAAAACCCAGAAAAAGGAAAGTTTAAAAGCTCCACGTGGACAACAGGGGATTATTGCCACATGGAGAGACTCCTCTTTTCATGTGGAGTTTGTTTTTCCCTTCCCTGCTTTTAAGAGCCCTGGAATTTAATCAGTTGGCAGCCTTACGTCATGTTTACTCCCAGATAAGTTACATGGGTGGAAACAAATCTGACAATAATCTCCTGTCAGCCCCTGCCTGTTCCATCACCCCAGAGCTCAGGAGGGAAGGACAGAGCAAGGAGTGACAGAGGGAACGAGGAGAAGGGAGATGTCACTCGTGCCCAGAGGATAACTCTGCAAAAAGGCCCAGCACACAGGCTGTAAATGAGGTTTGCAGTGCTTTGTGACCATATGGAGGCCGAGGTCCAGCTTTACAGCTCAGCTCCAGGGGCAGCAGATTTGGCAGCCTGGGATGAAGCTGTAACTGGTTAAATGAATGAAAGCACTTTAATCCCTTGAGAAGGCTCAGGCCCCTTAGGTTGATAAGATTTTTATTTATTTATTTAAAATGCGGCATCTGGTCCCTTCACGAAAAAGCTGCTTCAGCTTTTGGTACAGGCACCAGTTGTCACACAAAGCAGGTTCTTCCCTTTTATTAACAAGTTGGGGAGTTCAAGGAGGTTTGTTTGTTTGTTTGTTTGTTTTTAAAATCAATTTTGCACTGGGCTCAAGAAATCCCAAGTGCTCCCACCACCAGGGCAAACAGGTTCTCTGGCTGCAGCTCAACCAGGAAACCCAAACTGGCTGAGCCTGAAAGTCATGTTTTTTGCACAGCACTTCCACTTGCCCGGGAATTCTCACTCAGGCAAGTTCAAATGCTGACACTGGAGCCTGATTTTCAGCAGGAAGATCAGGCAGGCTCTGTGTCCTTAACCCAGGTGAGGCTGGGAGAGGGAAGGAACAAAGTGCCCATTCCCACACCAACATTCCCTGTGTCTCAGAACCCCCACGCTCGAGCTCGGGCTGCCCAGGGTTAATGTTCTAACAGCTCAATCACATCCAGATTCCACAACACACATCATATGGTAAGAATGGAAATTATGCCCAACACGGAGCTGTTGGAATTACTCTTTGCATCAATAACTTTTCTCTGGTTTAACCATATTTTTACCCAGTAAAAGTTGTACATCAATGCACCAAGTGAAAAGCTGAATAATGAGTTACACATCATAAACCACAGTTCCTTTAAATGTCTGCTTGACCTCCCAACATTTCCACACATTAACATGAAGCATTATTAGTTTCTTGTTAGTGAGAGGAAAACTAAGCACATGTTGCTGAATATGGCTCAGATAAACTGGGATTTGAGGGAGACAGATTTATCCTCAGAGATTCCCAAGGCAGCCAGGACAACGTGCTGCTTCCACTTCATCATCCTGGAGGGGTAAACTACAGAAATCAAAGGATCTCTCCCTTTCCACTGAACACCCTTCTGGGCTGCAATACTGCAGCTTGTGCATTCCCTTAGCTTGATTTGCTTTGACTCCTCTGGAATCTCAGGAAAGAGAACTCCTAAGACAACAGGACAACGTGAATTTCTGCACCATTATCATTTTTTCCCTTGTGGGCATTGATGTCTCCCAGGAGCTATTTTTCTGATGGTTTGCAATTCAATTTAATAGCCAATTTAATGAACGTGTCATCTTCAAATTGAGGGGAAAACACAGGGAAAGCTGTAGCTGACTGTTGCAGCAAATCTACAAGTCTTTTTCCACAGGCATCCAGAGGGACACAGCCCAGCTGACACAGCCCAGAGCCCGGAGCATGGACTGTTTTGATGTCACTGAAATGTTTCTTTTTTAATATAAAAGGTCCTTTGGGAAAAGAGTGGCCCCTGGAAAAGCCAGGCTGCTTGTTTTGTATCTCTTTATCTCCACATCTATCACACTGTTCAGCACAACCTCACGAGAGATGCTCTAAGCCTGGGTTTGGGAATATCCAGGTGACCACCTACAAGCTCTACTTGTTTTTTGCAGTGAAATTTATTTTCTCTGCTATTTCTTTTCCTTTTATTTTGTTTGGTTGGTTGCTGTTGTTTGTCTGGGTTTTTACCCTCTGGAAATTTTCTTTCTTTTTCTTCTCTGGATTTCTTTCTCTCAGAGCACCCCAAGCACTCAATCTGTGTGTAACCACTACTCTTCCTAATGTTACCTGAATGAAGGAAAGATCCTGTGGGATCTGTCTTCTATCTAAATAAATCAGGGATATGTTCACTGCAAGCTTCCTTTATTACTAAACCTGTGTTTTTTAAGGACATCAGTTCCACTACAGAAGTTTGGGAGGACTCTAAGATGGGACCACGGAGCATTTGGTAATTCTAAATGTACAGAATAGTGGTGAAACAACCAGGGATCAAAGGAATAAGAAAATAAGCTAAAGACACATTTTCTACCCACACAAAACAATACAGACCAACAGCAGAGCTTTAATCCTCAAGATTTAATCAAACTCCCTCCCCAGCACCACTGAGGCAGCATTTGCTGTGACAGTGCAGAAATAAATGTGAGGAGCTGACAGATGCTCTTCACGGGGAGGAACAGCACAAACATCTCAGGAGGAACAGGAAAATGTTCCAACAAAGCTCAGCTGTTGGGAAACGCTGCCTGGCCAAGCCTGGAGTGCTTTGAACCAACACTTCAGCTTCAAACTTGTGCCAAATGTACATCTTTGGAAAGCAAAATTGAGATGTGAATTAGTAAATGTTGTCAAAATGGGTCTTGTTTCATTGTACATTTTAGAATCCAAGTCAGAGAAAAAAAACCCACCAGATTGAAATACTTTGGTGTAACAATCACCACTCCACACCCTGAGCTCACACACTGAGATCAATAAAGCTGAGCCACATCTGAAGTCCATTCTGGAATGCAATCTTAGCTCATGAGCTTCCCCATCTCCAAATCTGCCCTTAAGGACATTATTTTCCATTTAACTGTTTTAATAAGACTCCCAAGTGAGTTTTTGTCTATCCTGAATTCACTGTTCTGCTGTGGGACACTGCTGGAAGTTCATCATTTTCAAAGTAAAATTCTCATCAGTTGTTTTTCCACATGTCCACAGTGATCATTACTGAGAGCCTTCACAAAACACCCACCAGCAGCAGCTCCAAGCTGCCAGAATGAGGAATTCTGCAGCCTTTGGTCACTCCAGCCCTGCAATGGCATGGCCAGACTGGGACATGTCTCGTGGCTGTGACACCACATTGTCACTCAGAGGGGAGGACACAACTCCAGCCAGCCTCTCACCCTCCTGTGGAACAAATTACTGGAAAGGGACTGCTGTCAGCATAAATAAACCCAAATTACATGGAGCATTCCAGCTGGATTTGTACCTCTGCTGGAGCAGGAATGGCCAAGCAAGTTACAGGCAGGGCTCTCCACCAACCAGTGCTTGAGGAGAGTTTCCACAATTACTCAGTGCCACCTCAACTCTCCAGCCCACAGGGCTGGACAGGAGTTCAGTGGCAGGGAACAGAAGTACTAACAGAAGAATGGATTATTCAGCCAAGTTTAGCATTATCTGCACTAACCTGGTGATTTAAGGTACTTACACCTGAATTGTTATTAGACATGACAACAGAGTCTGGGATCTACTACAAATAATTAGCACAGGACCCAAAAGGGTTAAAACCCAGAATCCTGTCCCTTTAACATTCCTATTCCAGAGTGGTTTATGCTGGCATATGAATTACAGAGACACATCACCAACATGCTGCTGCCTCAAAACCTCAAACTACCATTTGATGACTCAAGAGGAATATTTAAGGCAAACAGAAGTAGTAGTGGAGAGGATGAAATATTGAGTTTAACCTGTCCTACTTAACAAACAGAATTTGGGACCTTATTATTACCAAACTGTGGCACTTAGGATGTGCTTTTTCTGTAATTTGCACTAATTAGATACAGGAAAGTTACAGTGATGCCTTCATGGGTACCAGAGAATTCTCCCACCCAGGGAGGAGCAAAGAACAAAGAAACTTGAGAAAGTCTCACCAAGGCCCTTGAGGAAAAGGCCAATAAGTGGTTAAACCCCAATGCTGTCTGGAGGACACCAGGGCTGGAGTCTCTGCCAGAAATAGCCAGGGATAAAGGGTAAATCTTTGTTTCCATTGGCACTCCAAGAAAACACATCTCAGCCCAAATCCAGCTGTCAGCCAACCCTTGCCCTCACTTCACCTTTGTCTCCTCCTTCAACCTGGCCCTGTGTTTTAAGCTCTCTTTGAACAGAAAGAGGAGTCAAATTCTTCCTTAAAATTAAAAAAATGAAGTATCAATCCACCTTTACTGCTGAACCATTACCTAGTGGGGCAATGCAGGACAAACAGTAAGATCCACGAGATCCTCTTCTACACAACATTCTCACAACAACCCCAAAATGTTTTCTATGCCAGGACACCCATTCCTGCCCTTCCTTTTACCTAATGGAGATTTTAAAGTTATATTGTAAATAGCATGAGATTGTATCAAAATAACAGTGAGACAATTCTTCAGCTTGGTAACACATGGAAGGAAATCAAACCTCAGATCTGACCTGTTACAGTGATCACAGATCTGGGGGGCACACAAGGATCATTCCAGTTATATTTGAAGGCTACACACATAGTCTTTAAATTAAGAATACAGAATATATCACCAGCTTTCCACTGCCTTTTCAAGCAAAGGCCACTGTTCCAAGGCAGGGTTTCCCACCTTTGTTAATGCATGTGTATCAAACTAGTTATGAGAAATGCTCCATGCTCTACTGCACTGATCCAAATAAAAGGTTTACACCATAATTCTATGCTAATTATTAAAAAAAAAAAGTCCAAAGCTTAGCTCCCTTTTAAAAAAGGTGAAATGATACATCATCAGAAGCATTCAGGGCTCTGAATTTGGGAAGGGCAGCCAAGCAATGTGGCACCTCACCAGGAGCACACAGAATTCCTGGGTGAGCAGTGGCATTACGTGACTGCTCCTGTCGCTGCCCGTCACCACTGAGCAACAATCAATTCTTGCCCTCTTTGCTTCCCAAAGACACAGCCCTGGGCAGGGCAAAGGAAATCTCACACACTGGTGTTATTTAGCATGTTGTTCTTGAAGATATGGAAAGATAAGCTAAAATATTGTTGAATACTCAATGTTTTTTAAAAACCTAATAGATTAAAACCTGCCAAATTAACCATTTGGTGTTGGTAGTGCAAAGGTCTTCCTACAGCAGGCAAGGAGCTTGTTCACAGCAGATACAACAGGGAACCAGAGCATGGATTTCCATCACCCTGACAAGGAACCAGCAGGGGAGCTTTGGCTATTAGCAGGAGTTTCAATTAACCAATGAAAAGCAGACACGGAGGCCGCAGGGACAGCTTACCAGAACTCGATCCCCAATTTTGAGCTCCCTCTCTCCTTTCTTGAGCGATCCGGCCTCGGAGAGGTTTGATACGGATTCACTGGCAGTCTTGGAAAGATTGCTCATCTGAGAGGGAGCCGCGTGATCCTTGGCAGCCAGCGGGGAGGTTTTCTGGGGGATCCCTGACGGGGGAAGCGCCGCCGCAGCCGAAGACACGGCGCTGGCAGCCGACGTGGACGTTGGGGAGGTGGCTCTGGAGGGGTGAGAGGTCTGAGTACCGTTGGCTTCATCCTCGGCCAGAACCTTCCTCGTCAGCTTGGACGGTCTGGTGAATATTCCCCTCAAGGGCTCGCACTGGAAGTAGCGAACTCCAGCCACGGAGCCGTCGTTCTTGCCGATGGGCTCATCCAGCACGATCCCTGCCCACTGGCCTGGAGCAAACTGGGTTTCTCCGAGGAACTGGATGAAGCCGGGTTTGTTCCCGTTGACCCAAACGCGCTCCCCGACCCTGAAATCATCCACAAACTCCTCGTGTGCCTCGGCAGGGGCTGAGCTGGGGGGCTTCTCACTGGGAACTGCCTTTTCTGCTGCAGCTGGAACCCAGACAAACAACAGGAATCACACACAGGAATGTTCCAAAGAGCACCGTTACTCAGTTTCAGCAGGTTTGGAAAAGCATGAAGAGCACAATTCCAAGTTTTCTCATGAAAACACTGCAAAACTCTGGAATATGGTAATTCAAAATCTAAGGGCAGAGACACTAAATAAATTTAATGAAGGTTTTGGTAAAAATCTTGTAGAAATCACAAGTCTTACCTCAAAAACTACCCAAGCATTCCTACCACAAGATTTATTCAAGGAAAACTTGATCACAGCCAATTAGCAAATTCAGGTTGTTTTGAAAGTTGTATATTTAACTGGTTTAGATCAGAAACACAAGCAAAAATCCCTTGCTGTAGTGAGTAAAAACAGTGTATTCTCACAGCATCCAAAGCATTTTTTGTTAGAAGACAAGGAGAAAATTCAGATATTTGATATTCCTTACCAGCTGCAACAGGTGTAGGTGTTTTCAGCAATGTACCCCCGTGCTTGATGGTCTTTGAAGGAGCTTTAAGTCCACTTGGTTTTAACATACTCATCTTTTTGCAATCCCAGTGTTTCTCCCCCTTGTCTGTAGCAACTATCTTTTCCCAAACATGGATAAAATATATTCTTCAAGCTGTTTCAACTTTGGAATAAACCTGTANAAAGCTTGTGTATGAAATGAACTATAAAAGCTGCTTCACAATAACAACCAGAAGTGTTTCTAATTCATCTCTTGAAGGCCATTTCCTACTAAAACACACCAAGTCTGAACTGAAAGCATCAAAATAACCCACTTTGCTGAATGCTGCTGTTTTCATCTTGAGATTTAAACTAAAAGGCTATTTGAAGACAGAAAATCAAAGTCCTGAGCAGCATAACTAACATTACACACAGATTTAATCACTCCACACACACAACTGCTTTAAGTCATATTGTTGCAAAATCCCAGCAAAACCAGCCTGAGAGTGGAGAACAAACTGCAAAGGAAATCAAGAGAACCAGGAATTTCAGGAGAAAAAGAGTAAGGTTTTTAAGTGAAGTAAGGACTTTATGTAAGCTAAAACTGATCAAGAATTGGATGATGACAAGTGGAAAGCAAACACCACCTTGGCTGCGTGAGCTCAGATCACAAGATCCTCTGGCTCCCAGTCCCCAGCAGTGCCCCAGCCCCGAGCAGGAGGGACTCTCCCCAACACTGCTCTGATTTGGAAGCCAGCTAAAAGCTTTTCAGGGAGCTGTGTGTTCCCACAGGAGCATCTTCCTTCTGATCACAGAAGCTCCAGAAAGGCTTTTTGCACCTATAATGAAAAATCTGTATTTTTTTCCCTCACTGTGAATTCAAAGCTGAACTTCAAGGCGACTGTTCTGCCCCATCTTCAAAAGAATCAACTGTTCTGCATGAACAGCTTGGCTGTTTGCTAAGTTTTCTGTAAGACAGTGCCAGAACAGCAATGCCACTGAAACAGCACCTGAACAAAGACCTGCAGGCAAAAAAGGAACACTTTGCTCAACTGTTTGCTCAGAACTACAAACAACAACTACAAAGCAGGTCTCAGTCCTGCCCTTTCCTCAGCATTTTGGCACCTGTCAGAACACAAAGCTGGGCAGCTGCAGAATTCCCAAACCACCATTCCCAGTGCCCAGGGGTGCAGACTGGGAGCACAGGATGATTAAAGGCAAAGCAAACCTGACTGAAGGAGACACAGCTCTGCTGCAGAAAGACTGAGGGCATAAACCAAGCCTGTTTTTACTGCCAGTCTAAGTTTCACCCCTCGTGTATTATTAACAGTGCTCCTAAAAACCAATTCACTGTGAAAGGGAAGTGTCAGGCACATCTGCTTTGTGAACCTGAACACCAAAGTGAAACATTCCTTATGCTATTTCAACACCTCACACGCCAAATTCAAAGCATTTTCTAAAGCTGCAATAGAGCTGCACTTTTAAAAGCATGAATTTCCACCTTGCATGCACCGTGTTTGCCTACAAGCTCAGTCCTGCTCCATGGAAATGATGAAGCAGCACCCTGAAGATTTCTGAACATTGCTCCTGGTGTTGCCAGGTTTGTCACCCCTTCCCTTACATTGAAGAGAAAAGCTTCTCTATTATTCTGGCATTTTGTATGCCAATTTACTATTAATTTTTAGGCAGGAGCTTTCATGCTCGTGTTAAATATGATCAAAGCAGGACAGACATGAAACACAACCAAGCCACAAAAGGATCAGGAGGCAGAGGGTTACGTGGAACAACAGCCAGAGGGTCACATAAGATGTCAGGATCACATCAGGGTCACTGTGGACACAGCAGGAACACTGGGGGGGTTTCCCACTCCTACTGCACTGCTAAGGCTGAAAGCATTGTATTTCCTTATATGCTGTTTAAGAAATCTTCTAAAGCTGCACCTTGCTCTTGTGCCAAGGCCTTGAAAAGCCTTCTCTTATCTCCTGACCACGTGCTGTTAACCCATCCTTGCCCGGGCTGCAGGCCCTGCTCCCTCCCCAGGCAGGGTCTCCAGGGCTCCCTTACATCCCTCAACACCCCCAAATCCATGGAGCACAAAAACTACACCCTAAAGAAGGATTTGGGACAAATACAGATGCATGAGAAGCATCAAGGTCAGTTCCTTCAGTACCAGGAAGCTGGAACTCTCCTAGAGCATTCTGTCATTCTTTTCCATACTCTCTTTTTTTTTTTCCCCAAAAAGAGCATTTCAGCACCACACAGGTAGTAACCACCTACACTGTGCAAGGGCAGGTATATAAAAAAACACCCCAAACACTAAATTATCACCCAAAAATCACATTTTTCCAGTGTCAGGCAATTATTTATTAATAGATGCTTAACAAACCTCTGCTCAACAGAAAGTTAGAAGGTTCTAACACTGCATTTCTTGGCTCAGGGAACTCATTCATGTTTTAATCCTGCTCTCCCCAGTCATGAGTTATATATTTGCTGTGTCATTTGCTTTTCTCAACACACAGGCCCTTCAGCTAGGCCAGAAGTAACACAATCCCTCCTGCCCTGGTTTCAGAGTTACTGAAACTGTAGCTTAATTCAAACAAAATAAAAGCTAAAATTATAGGCAACACATTTTGGCAGATGACTCCCTCATTGCAATGGTTAAAAAGCACCTTTTGGTCTCAGAGAGGGACCTTCCTGGGAGCATTGCCTCATGGAACTCATAAAGCACAGAGAACATCAATCTGCAGCAAGTGACTTGAGGAATTACACACTCCAGCATTTCCCAACAGGCTCCAGATGTCAATGATCTCATTTCAGTTCAAGAGGGAGCAGCTCCCTACTTGTCCCCACTCCTCTCCCCTTCCTTCAATCTTCCTCAGCTCTCCTGAAAAGGGATCTTTATAATCAACAGGCAAAAATATTAACTGCAAGTGTCTCAAAATACCATCTCAGGAACCAAAGGAAAGGTCCAGATGGACTCTGATAATATATCCCACTAAAGCTCTAACAATTAATAACTGAGCATAGAAAGATTTTAAGCACAGGCTTTACACTTGGGCCATTATTGGAAATACAGGATTTCACACAATATGAAAAAGTGTCACGTTCTCAAACTAACTGCAAATTCTTTTTGCTTGTATTGACTATTAAAAATTATCCAGCTCAGCCAAGAATGACCATTTTAGCTGATTAATAATATTCTTAGGTACCTTTTACAGATCTCTGAGTGCCCAGACCAAAGCAACAGGTTGAGAATCATTGGTGTAAGTTAATAACAAATGCTACTAATGTGATATTAGACATGAACTCTGTTGGGAAGTTGATAATAAAGATAAACAAAATGTTAACTATACAACCCTGAACTATAAAAACTGCTGAAAAAAGAATTCCTATAATAAAGAGCAAGCAGCTGTCCAATGTTTGGACATTTCCAAATGACTATTTTCACCAACTAGAACTCCAAAAAGAACTAAAACACAATTAAATAAGAAAACGGGGAGAAAAGTTAAAGTCTGATCTACTGAACCCTACAGTCAGGACAAGAAATTAAGAGTAGCAGTAGAATTACAATAGTTTAGGCTAGAAAATATGTCTAAAATCATAAAGTGCAGCTGTTCTTTGAGCTTAGCTGAAATCTGGTGAGCTCATGGCCACCCCCACCCTCCCCTTCCTCAGGACAGGTAGTGCTGCAGTTAAAAGTAAACCGATAAAATATTTGAAACAGCGATGAGAGTTTAAGGAAGGAACATTTGCCAACATCCCTCCTCACAGCCCCCAGGGAAGAGATGCAGTGTTTCCATGGAGAAAAGCGAGTTGTCCATCCCTCTGGTACAGAAACAAAGGGGATATTCCAGAACGGAGCAGCACCGGGTGTGAATGGGCTGGGCGCCGAGTGTTTAATCCCTGTCTGCTGGGGGCACACACACCAGCCCGGCCCCAGGCACGGCTCTCTGGGGCTGCAACACCACCCACGCTTTGTTTGCACAATAAACTAAACCAGCTATTTTAACCCATCATCAGCCGCCCATCAGTCGTGCACAACTTCTCCACAACATCTCAAATGAAAAGATTAATATTTAACTTCATTAACACCATTACCAGGCTAAATGCTGCTGGGAAATGCCTGGCAATGCCAATGCATTTCTGAGCTGAGACCACTCCACTTGTTAGTTGTGCTGAGCTTAGAGGTGATTTGCAAAACACATATAAAGATTCAGACTAACAGATAAAGAGTGAATATTCTTAAAGGAGTTTGTAGATCACAGGGATCTAGAACCCATCAGCAATCCCTGGGGCACTCAATAGCAGGCATCTATCTAAGAAACAAATTTTGACCATACCATCAAGAAAACACGACCAAAATAAACCACAGAATCCCTTCTGTAGGAAAGCTTTATGGAAAACACATTCCAAAGGCCACCACAATGCAGTACCTTCACTTTCCTGGGAGAAAACCAAACCGGCCACAAGAAGGATCATGTTTGGAAGAGCAGCCTGAGCAGCATCTCTTAAGTAGCTGTTTCATACCCCTGCTGTTTGTGCCACTGTTGCCCAACAAGCAGAAACTCAGGAATCACTCCTCAAGTGTCTTCAGTTTAGAGAAAGGAACTTGGAATTTTGAAACTGGAAAGTTTTCTCCTCTGGTCCATGAGTTACTCCAAGAGCCTTGACCCTTCACAGTTACAAACACAACTCCTAAAGTTATTGCAATCTTAAAAGTAAAGCACATAAACATCTTTTGCATGCTTCAGCTCTAATTCCTACTACAGCTCCCCACAGCTGGATTTGCAGTCTCCTGGGCTGTTATTACACTGCTGTAAAAAATGAGTAGAGATATTTACAAAAGCACTTCATGTTTTAGTTGAACTTATTCATATGCAATTTAAAAATACAACCACAATTCTGCCTTGAACAAGATCAAGGCTTTCTCATTGCACTGCTGTTTGTTTGCTGCCTCTTTAGGAATATTCCTCTGTGTGCAAGAATGTGCCAGATCACACAGAGCAACTTCTGGAAGGTTCAGATGGGGATGAGAAGAATTCATGCACAGCAGGTCCCCAAAGTGACTAGACTGGGCCACCAGAATCTTTCCAGGAACAATTCTGGGTGAGGTGGCACAGCAGAGGGATACAGTGCAGAAAGCAAAAGCCTCACACACTCTCCCTAAACAGCATTTCCTATTGCCACACCTTGTTTTGTTTCCAAGGGGAATACAAGGATAGTCCTCCACTACTTCATATTCCACAGTCAGATTTTTCATGTTTGGAAAATTGCAATATCAGCACAGATAGAGTGAGAGAAAAGCTGAATCCTGGACCAAAATCCTCCTGACGCTGATTCCTCCTCTGCTGCATTCTGAGTCTGCTGGAGATATTTCTTATGGGCAATCAGAGGCCGAATCACCATTTGGCAAGCATTGGGTTACATTTATAATGAAACATTCCCCACAATATCCACTGTACATGTCTCAGCTTCAGAGTCAGTTCTGTACAATTACAAGGTGCTAAACCTGAAAGCTGCATTTGGAAGCCTCCCTGCATTAACTTTATAGAGCTCTGGAATGATGCAGCACACCTGGCATTCCAGGCCACTCACCACTTAAATACAACTGTTTTGGAGCAATGAATTCCCATCGAGGTCTCTTTGCATTGATCCACTGAAATAGGGAGTGAACTTCCCTCTGACCCTCAGCTGCAAATTCCACATGTTCTGTCAGCCCTGGTGCATTTACTGAATGAGCAGCAAGTCCCCACTCAAACACCCCAGAAAGCACCGTGGGCATTTGTTAACAAAGCAAATCACAAACTGCCAATCACTGTGGTGCTGATGGAACATCCCTGCACTGGCCACTGGCAAAGCAAACTGGACACTGCTCCACAACTTAACTGTTCTGTTCTGTGATAGCACTGGGGGATTGGAGGCATCTTCAGGCATCATTCAAGTTCAAACAAAGAGACTTTAAGAAAGAATTTATATATAAACCAGAAAATAAGCAGAATCAAGAATTAAAGATTTCAGTAGAATATGGGCTGATATTTGATTACTCATTCAACACAGCAAGTAGAGAAAGGGAGCATTTTAAAACACAACCTCAGCCTTATTTTGTCTTCCACAAACCACTGATTTTTATGTCAATTAATCAAGCGATGTGATGACCTGAATATAGTATTCAGATACATCACTACTGTGAGAAAAGATATTATTTAATTCAATGTTTATCGTGCCAAGTGCCATCAAATCATATTTATTTGGGTTATTAGATGCTCTGCTCACTGCCAGCATCAAAACATGTGGGTTGGTATGTGCCCATCAAACCAGTGTTTTGTGCTGGCTTTTAAAGGCAGAAAAAACCTGCAGTTAAAACTCAGTTGATCAGGTAGAAAAACATAAAAATACTCCAGACCTTTCTCTCAGATCTATTGTTTGCAATACTGGCACAGGAAATAAAAATTTAGTAAGAAAATAAGCAAGAATGTCTCCTAATTTATAGAGGATCCTTAGGACATTCTGCTCCAGCTCATTCCAGCCCAGTCCAATCCAACCATCACAGGAATTCCAGAGAGGCAAAAGCTTCACAAAAGCAAACACTCATCCCATGTGAACCTCAAAGCCTCGGTTTCTTATATTGTGTTTTTAACATAAATATGAATTTTAGAAGGCACAGATTCTTGAAGAAATCTGTTTAGTTTGTTAAATTACGAGAGTGAAAGCAATTCTTGCTCTCCTGGAGTGCCCTCACAGTCACTGCCCGGGTGACTCCAGGATATTATTGCTGCATGCAAGTTCTGGTAGGTTTTTAGTCTAACTCCAAACAGAGTTTGCTTTTGGTGCCACAAAAACACAAAGCCAAGGGCTGCAGCAATTTGGGACAGTTGCCCAAGGGTATGACACAGCTCTCCGGAGAGTGCTGCTGATGATGAGCACAGCCTGGAACAAACAGGGGCTGGCAAGTCACACAAACTCAAAGGTATCTACAAGATCACCAGCACTGGTCCTGAAAAACCCTTCGGCTCTGTTTTTGAGGGCACTGGTTTAGATAAACATTCCTTAGTCTGACGCAGGCAGTGCAACAAAGCCAGCCAGGGGTGTCCCAGGCTGAGACACCAACACCGGTCCCTGCCATCCCCCCGCCCACCCCGCACCCCCCGGGCTGGGGACACCCCCAGACAGCCCGGGGCTCCTGTGCCTTCCCAGGGGAATCCCCGTTCCCTCGGCAACTCCAAGGACGCTCCTCCTGCCCTGGGCACTGAGGGGGACGGGGGGAGGATGTTTGGGAGTCAACCCCAATGCCCCCCAGTGCTGACCTACAGCTCAACCAGCAACTTTACATTTGTTTCTTAACTGAGATCAATAACAGATACTGTGTTTATCTACCACGGACATGACGTGAACTGTTTTCCATGTCAGTTCAAAGATCCATATTATATTCAGGACCAAAGACTTTTAGATTATCTTTCAGTATCAGTTCTTAGGACAGTTAGGCCTGCACAAACCCCTGTATTTTTGCTTTGATTTTCAACTTGCTGGGTAATTTCAACTAAATAAAACAAAAGGCAGAAGATCTCCAAAAGAACACATAACATTCTTGCAAGTTGCACAGAAGCAGGTGAACTGCTAGGAGGGAGACTTGTGTTCAAACAGCCCTGAGCTTCTCTTTAGACCAGACCAGTGAATTTCTGCAGCAACATGAAAAACCAGAGTATTGCCATCAACACATTTGGTAGCAGCAGGTTATCAGTTTGTTTGGAGATCCTCCAAAATTTAAATATCATATAGTTAGGAAGGCAACCATTTACAAGACCCAAATCCACTGAAAATTAGAGGGCTCAGGGACATGGCTAAGTTGGTGAATAAGACACAGGGCTGGATTTTTACCTTGGGAAGTGCAGGATATTCAATGCCAATGGTACAAACAGGATTCTCCCAGCACATGACTGGAAAGGAGGGGTAAATTCCTGTAAGAAACTGCACTAAGAAGAAGATGAATCAGATCAAAGATAGTAAGAGGCTTAGGAGCTGAAAGCATCAGTCAGATATTACAGCAATGCTGTGAGGAAGGTAATTCATCAAACCTTCTGCTCTGCTTATGGATTTTAATTCTGCATCAAGGACATTTTAAGTCACCTCATCTTATCTTTCTAGAACCTGCTGTGCTCACAATGCCTCAAGAATCTCGGTAAAACAATAAGCTATTGGAACACAAAGACTGCTGAATAAAAAGCAAAAAAAGCCCCCATTTAAGGCTGGCAATTTGCAGGTAATTTTTTCCTCAACCTATCGCTATTTCAAACACTGTTTGGTGTCTTTTAAATGATTCCTCATATCTTTAATTAATCAGGAGGAGCTGATAGCTGTTAATATGATGCAAACTCTAACACTTCAAGTTGCCACGGTGCACATGGATTATAAAAACACTACTGCTATGGTCTATTAAAAGATCAGAAAGCACATGATCCTCCTCAGCACATCATTCCCTACAGAATGACTCAAGGATTGAGGAGTAGAGAAAGTTTGGAAGTGAGAAAGTAAATAATTGCCACCTCTTTTGTTAGCCCATCACTGTCACTTACTACTTTGCCTATATTTTTCCAAGGAAATTCTTGTCTTTCCCCAAAACCCTCCATTTTGATAACAACTTTTTGGCTGTCCACACTGAATTCTGATGATGCTAAAGCACTTCAGCCACCTAAGCAAGTGCATTTAGTCACAATAAAATGATGATTTTGGAATAGTAGAGCATCAAGTTTAAGTTATTTGGGATTTAAACTTTGAGAAGGAAAATACTATCCCCCATCAGCCTCAAAACCCCAAAGCATTTAAAGACACAAAGGCTTCTCCCTAATACAATTACAACTGAAGCAGCTGAAACAAAGATGCTGCTTTTTATAGCAAGGATTTAATTTTGATAGACTTGGGTGAAACTGTAACTGTTTCACACTCGGGGAAAACATCAAGTCAGCAGTCCCTTTTTAGCTCCCCATGTTCTGAGCCTTTTAAATTAGCACCATGACTGTTGTGGGGCTGGCACAGAACAAAGTACAAGCACAAATTCAGAACTTAGATAAATATTGCTGTGATTGAGTGGATGCTTGCTGCCAAGGAGAGCAGCAGAATGAGAGTGTCAAATAAGCTAATTCTATAAAATACTGAGTTCCTCTGTTTGCCTTGCAATTTCCTCTCATAATAAGCTAAAAATATAGACAGTAAGATTATAAAGATCAGGGGAAATTAATAGCTTTTAATGGGGTTTCTTCTGGGAACAGCAGAGTCTTATAAATGAAAAGAATGTATTCTATTCACCCTGGAGTCTTCTGTCTGAGTTTGTACAAACAATTGATGAGACATTCCAGGTGGAAAAACTCCAGTGGGTGTTAAAGTAGAAACTTGTACAGCCTGTTCTGAGATCCATCTTCTAAATCCTCCGCAGCCTTTCGGGGGCCTGGAGCCAGATCTCAGATTTGGGGGGTTTCTGAGGGTCAGGCACACGAGTGCAACATCCCTGCAAGAATAAATGTATGTGGGTGACACACCTGGACAAGCACTGACATGGCAGGAGGTGTTTGAATCATCAGGGCTGCTGCCAGAGTTCTGCTGGTCCAGAATGAAATGGTTGCTCCAGCAGAAACTGGAGCTGAGATTACAGCTAATGCAGTATATAATTGCCTTTCATTAAATAACAAAACACCAGCCAGCTGAGGCATTTCCAAACATGCTGCTCCAATAAGGATTCCAGTGAGTTACTTTTCATACGTGCCAGCAGAGCCAGTAGTCCCCAAGGAATGCCAAAGGATTCAACAAGAGCTGCATTCATTCATGGTCATCATGTTCAAACGTTAGAAAACTTGCATTCAACATACAGAGTTAACATCTGACCCCAGTGTTTTAGAAAAGCAGTTCTGAAAAATCATATTGGCAAGGCAGATCACCCTACTTCTTTTTAAGGAGGATCTGTTTTGAAATAGTCCCTCCCAAGAAAAACTTTAACAGGGCTAAAAGAATAAAGGGAGGAACACTGAAGGAATGATACGATCTGCCCAAGCTGAGCAAATAAAGGCAATTATTTATCCTGGATATTTGCATTCAGAAGATGGTAAAGAGCTACAACTGTAACTCAGGAAATCTCCAGGAGCTCTAGGAAGTCATAGCAATCAGCACAGAGAGCTCTGCTCCTTCCTACAGCATAATCACATGAGGAAAGAGGTTGCTATTCCCTACAGGATACAGCTGGGATAAGGAGACAAGGCAGCTGGGTTTCTGCCCTCACTAGAAAGCTGAGATCTTCTCTTTAAGACAAATCATAAAAATTACATAAAACTATTTCTTCCGCTGAATAAAACCTGCCTCTTGATCCCTAAAGATCCGGACATTTGAGGTCACATTTCCAAGCTTTTCTGCTCCAGCCAACTCATCCCTCTCCCTTTAACACACACAAAGCTTTAGTGCACTCCAGCACAGACAGAAAATCTTCCAGCATGTATGGGTAGGGAGAGAACCCTGAAATCTCACCATTTTACACCAAGAACTAATAATCCTCAGCATGCAAATGAAGAAGTTTTGTACCTGAGCAGCTCCACATTCCTTAGGCTCCGATGTGTTGCTGTTGGGTGGAGGGGAGGCATTTGCTTTGCTCTCTCCCTACATGTTGCAGCAGGTGCACGCAGACACACACGGCAGAAAAAACCCTCCCTGTTGTTGATGGTTTCAGAATGACATACAGATTTCTGCTCTTTCTTTGCAAAGCAGCCACCAAAAGGGCATTTCCTCTTTTGCACCTCTTCTCTTTCTTCTTCCCACGTGTTAACACAAGCGTCACATGTTTTAAAAGCCTTCTGCTCAAAGATCTCAAAGCAACCTGTGAACTTCTGTAAAACCCTGCCCATGCAGCACACGGGGTGAGTGCAGGGACAGGGAGGGACAAGCCGTGTCACAGTCATATTTTCAAACACACAGACTAATATTTTCCTCCCCGTGCCCTGCTCTGGAAGAGATTTCCTCGGCGTTGGCTCCTGTTTGTTTATATTTTAAAAAATTATTTGAACCGCGGGATGAGAACAAAGATGTTGTGATGAAAGGGAAAACCAGCTCCTGATTTTCATACAGCAGGAGCCACATTAGCATGTGAGTAAGAGCAGCAATTACCTTGTGCCCCATGACAGCTATGGCACAGAAAAGGGAGCACTGCATGGCCTGAGGAAGCAGCTATAGCGGGAAGCAGGAGGGGCCTGGAGCAGCGCCTGTTCCTGGGAATCCCGCAGCTCTAACCCTGGCTAGAACATGGCAGCGAACTCTGCCGAGCCACCTGCAGGGATACAAAGGCAGCCCACCTGGAAACCAACGCAACGATGGGGAGAGGGCATAAACCCCCCCAAAAATATACAAAGGCCAAGGTAAACGATAAGGCAAACCATTCACCGGTAAAGTATCAGGATGGAAGTGCAGGATGCTGGGAACTGCAGGTCAGCGTTTACCGAGGAACAGCAGCAATATTCACACCTCTTTCCCGCAGAACACCCGCTCAGGCCCTCAATAAGCAGCCACAGCGCCGCAGCTCCCAAGGGCGAGCCCCGCGCTCAGCCCCTGCGGCCCCCCTGCCCCTCTCAGCCCCGCAGGGCGGCGGGGGCCGAGGCCGGGGACGCTCCGGCACCTTCCC
>VXBX01006778.1:214995-233007 GCA_013400415.1 Scytalopus superciliaris | reverse complement strand
GGGTGGGTGGGGAGAGGGTGGGCACAGACAGGGAGGTGTGAAGCGCAGAGCTCTGCTGGGTTGAATAACTTCGCTGTCTGCTGCTTCTCTCCATCTTCCTTTTGTCCTTCTGGCGGCCGGGGCTTTGCCGTGCGGAGGCTCTGCCGTACCTTCTCTGCCCCGCCGGTGTTCCCATTGTGCTCGCGGAGCGGTGGGGGAGCCGGCGCTGCCCCGCCGGTGGGGCTCGGCAGCTCCAACACCACCGGCACCGCTTTAACGCCGGCTCTCAGACAGCTCCGCTGCTCTTCCTTCAGCTCCTGCCAACAGGCAGGGCTGGCCCGTCCCCGCAGAGCCAGCCCCGGTTTCTGCATGATGCCATCCGAACAAAAGGGTGATGAGAGAGCAGGTCCGTGGCTGGGCACTCGCTCAGTTCGTGTCCCGTCCTGGCCTCCCTCTCTGGCACTAACCCAGCGCTGTAAAGCACAGAATGGCGTCACGCAGACCCACCGAATAATGGGTTTCAACTGCATCGGCATTTAGCAATGTTTGTTAGAATGTCACTTCCGAAATGTGACATAGTCTCTCGCCGTGGCCATCAGATGGTGAAACAGATACTGGAATCCACGTACAGCCGCCCCTCTTTCTCCCTGCAAAATTCAATAAAAGTTTCGCTGAACAAGGACTCCACGATTTCAATATTGGGTTGTGTTTAGAAGTGCACAGCCAGCAAAGTATCGCATTCAAAACATGACCCTGCAGCCCCAGGCAATGGAAATAACCCCTAACACAAAAACTGCCATTAGGGTAAAAACTGGACAATCAGACTAACTTTACAGAAAACTTGCCCAAAACATCTGCTGGCCGAAGAGCTCCAGGGGTGACCCTTTGTGCTTGTGCCTGGTGCTGTTACATTTGAGCTTTTGTATTGATCTGGTGCCAACGCAGGCAGGGTTTTCTCTAAATGTATCTACTATTTGCCAGCACTCATTTGATTTTTTGCCTCTCAGTTAATTTGTCACCATGTAAGTCCATTTCAAGTTCAGTCCACAGCATTAAAATTTCATAAGCAGTATTAAACTGATGGATCTAGAACAGAGCCCAGCAACTACCAGTCAGCTTGTTGCTGAGGATGGAAGCAAAGAGTTGCAGCTTTGGGCTGTTGTTCAGAGCTTGTAATGAAGTGGAAACAGCAACAGTGGTGAAGTAACAGACAAAACATGGTTCAAATGTGTAAGTAATTTTCCTGACTCCCTTGCAAGGCTGTGGTAAAACTGCCCTGCACTGAAGCAAGAACTGAGAATGATGTCACAGATACCAAGTGAATGTGCTACTGGTTTATCAGGTAATTTCCTACTGATCAGACTCAGCTTCAAGATCAAAGTAGTCCAGTAGGAAACAAGAGAGTTCATTATTCATTCTTTGACCAGAATCAGCTTCATACCATGAAAAAGCAGCTTTAGAGCAACTGTAAGTTAGTTCATCCCAATTAGGGATGGCTGGCAGCCTCTGTGGACCAGTCTGCACCAGCAGGTCCCAGCCAATTTGGAGGAGTCATTATAGAAAAGATGCTGGTGCTAAAACCCACGCTCCTCTAAAGGATTGAATGTGACTGAAAGCCAGAATATCTTTGATTCCACTCCTAATGGCTCTTATTTTCTGTTCTGCATGATTAGATCAGCCAACACATTTTCCTAACTCTAGAAACAGGAATTGCTGGATGCTCCAGGGAAATTCAGGATGCTGACATAACTACTGGTATCCTGGCCACAAGTACAAGGCTCACTTTAGAATTAAAATTGTTCTCTTCAATAATGTGGGAACGCCAGTTGCAATTGTTTCTGCCCTTCTTGAGATTTCTGAAGGGTCCAAAATTGTTGAAGTTTTTGGAATCACAAAAATGTTCTTTAAGAGCTGCATTTCAGAATCTCTTGCCTTGAGAAATCCATTTTTATTTTCAGTGGGATGTATCCACCCAAGTATGAAGAATTTTGAGTACAGGATTTTTATTTCATCTGAATGATCACTTCAGTATGTACATCTGGCAGTTCCTGCACAGAACTGATGGTTACATCTGCTACACAAAAAGCAGCTAATTGCTTTCCCTTTTTTTTTTTTATCACAGAAGTGCTGCTTCAAAAATCCCAGCACAGAAACTTGCTCTGCTATTTTCTGGAGTTTCTTTTCTGTAAAGCTGGCTAGTCTTCCCATTCCTGATGTGCTCTGTTGGGTTTGTGTGGACAGGCTTTGGTAGCAGGGGGAATACAGGAGGTCCAGGATGGATCAGAGATCCACCTGCAGCCCAGGAGGAGCCCACATGGAGCAGGGGGATGCCCAAAGGAGGCCCAGGCTGGAGCAGGATCCTGGCAGGGACCTGCTGACCTGTGGGGAGAGGAAGGAGGGGTAGGGGCAGGTGTTTTTAAGGTTTATTTTACTTCCCATTTTCCTGCTCTGATTCTGTCAGTAATAAATTTAATCAATATCCCCACTTGGAGCCTGTTCTGCCCATGGCACTGATGGGTGAGGGCTCTCCCCTCTCCTTCTCTCAATACAACCCTTGGTTCTATTTTCTCTCCTCTGTCCAGTTGGAGGGGGCAGAGATGGAGTGGCTTTGGTGGGCACTGGGTGTCCAGCCAAGCTCAACCTACCACATGAAATTACTGGTTTCCCTCCCTACTTCAGCCAGGGAGAAGTATAAAAAAAGCACTTCAAACCCCTGTTCTTTGTTGGTGTTACACAGGACAAGCTTTCATCAAATTTAACATCATTTCTTCTACCCAACATAGGTAAAACGTTAGAAAACAGTATTTAAACTAACAAAAAAAAAGGATCCTTTCTGCATGGTGGTTTAAATAAGGTGCTTAAATTAACAATAATGTTCATCTTGATGTGTTTCTTTTCACAGATAACTGAGAACTCAGTCTATTAATAAAGAGGGACTATGCAAATCATTCTACCACTTATGTAAATACCAACAAAAGCTGAATTCTCACCTGCAGGGAAGCAAAGCAGGATTTTGTTCCTATCAAGTGATGAATTCTAAAGAAGGGGTAAATAAATGTTTATTCAGTCACCTAAACATGCATTGTAAAAAAGCTTATGTAACATCTTTGCTGCCTGTGGTTAACTCAAGTTTAGGAAGTGTCCAATTGTCACTCAGTAATTACCACGTTATTAAATCCATCCTGTTTTTAAGCTGCTCCAGGGATCACGACCAGTTCCTCCCTCTGACTCAGCCCCTGCCACCCCCAGAATGGGGCTGTGACTCTCCCCTGGATTCTCAGGAACAGCATCAATCCCCACTGGCATTTTCACTTCCCAGAGGCAGCACAGCCCTGCTCTAGACTGAAGGTACTACAGACTTCCATGGCAACTACCAAGGCATTTGGAACACTTTAATTACATTGGAGCTTCTCTGCTGCTTACAGTTTGCAGTCAAATAGTTATTTTTAGCAGCTAGCACTTCTTTCAGATATCTTCTAGAATCCCAGCTAGTTCTTTTCATGACGTTTTAAGGTTGTAAAAATGCAAGTTAAGAATTCAAATCTTTTTAAGAAACAACTTCCCACCTGATAACCAGAATATTTTGCAGATTTTTTGGATGTGCATGAGCACTTTTAAACACTTTTTCTGTTCCAAATGCTGTCAATAAACACAAGGACTATGCCAACATGGCTCTGTGGGAAAATCTGAGTGATGCCTGCTCACACTGTACCCACCTCATTACAGATTTTATTACTCATTCATTTTAAGCTCTAATCTAGGTTATTATGCCACACCCATCACTATGGGAATGGGACTTAAAAGTACCAGAAATACTTTGCTATTCAGCTTTTGCTCAGAACTGCCAGTGTGATCTGATTGCAGTTTCAATATCCAAACCCCCTTCGAGTAGTTACAGCTGACAGATTAAAAACCTCAGTAATTAGCAGCATCTTCAGTGCCACAATATGGAGCCCTTGACAGAACACTGAGTTATAGATAGATGGGAAGGGAGCAAGATGAATGCATTCCTAATCATGAGAGAACCAGCAGGGATAACTCCCCATCCCTAATTAACCACCCTGCAGCAGAGGTAAATACAGGAGGAGTTTTACTTACTGCTTCTGCTCATTTTGCTCTGACTGCCACCTCCACTGAAAGGATCATTTAAAAGAGAAGATCCAAAACAACATGTTAAAAGATACCTCTGAGTACCCAGAATGATGTATGATTACCCTCATTTCAAATTGATTCTCAAATGAAACCCAGAAATTACACAGTCTCTGCCACAGGCCACCTGAGGTCAACACATGCATCAGGAAAAAATCTGATTTTAAGGAAAAGTACTGCAGGAACTTACTTAGAGTAAGAGTTTTCTTTACAAATTGAAAAGCAGAAGAATAGCAAATGAAAGCATTCTAGTCACAGCTGTTTTGCTTATCTATTCTGATCAATAATTAGGTGATTGAGAATTAATCTGTTGTGAGCACAGAGAGCACAATAAAGGTGATTTTCATCTTGTGGTTTCTGTGAGCGAGGCAGAGGCACAGGACTATTGTCCTGCTAAAGCAGCAGCATTTCACAAGGGCCATTAAAAACCAATCTGCTGAGGTGTGCAGAGCACTGGATGTTTAGAATATGAGCAGCTCCTCACACCCAGAGGTGTGTGCAGCTGGGAATTACCTCATGCCCTGCATCCCACTGTCACCCACGTGGGAGGAGGAGGGTTGGTGCAAACTGGCACTACTGGATTAACTCCAGGGAGGAGGAGGAGGAGGAGAAGGAGGCCTGGAAAGCCTTTAACTCCATGGGAAGATGAGGAGGAGGAGGCCAAATCACATCCTGCCCAAGAGAGGGTCCTTTGCAGGTGTGCAGATGCTGGAAGCAACTTACTGTTACCCTTTCCTGTTACAGAAATACCATTTCTCCTATAAAATATGAAGAAAAAAGCCTTTCCTTTTAGCACATACCATGAATTTACCTCAACTTGCTTTCCAAGTGCAGCCAGACAAACTGAGCTGGTGAATGCTGCAAAAGGGTTTTTCAGCCTCTCAGAAGACAAGCTGCTCATACAGAAAGGCACTGTGGGTTTCCCTTCCTGTCTAGAGGAGAAAAAGAGAAATAAATATAAAGGCTTTAACTGTGAAAAGCCTGGGGTTCCCTCAAGGATTCCAGTGTTGAGTGCACTAACATAACATCATGCAGCTGAAGGGTCTTTGGGCAACATGCACTAAGTGCAAAGCTGAGGATTTTAAAGAATTAAGTTCAGTGTCTGATATTATTTTACAAAAACCACCTTTGGCCATCCCCCCTTCACGAGTTTGCTCTTAACTGCTTGAAAATGCTTTGGTTTACTGTGGTGTACTTTGTTTTACTGTGCATCTCACTTGGCTGGGGAGAGTTTTCCTGCATTTCTGGAAGTACAAACGCTTTACCAGCTCCAAGGACAGTGACACGGCTCTGGTGCTCCCTCTCTTGGCAATGTGAGCCACGCACAGTCACTTCACCTACAGCTCCCCCTGAGGAGCTAAGGGGGAAGGAAAAAGGTGTCAATCAGCAGAATTGTGTCACTTCTAAAGTGCAGAAGTGGGCAGCTCTTAAGATTGTGAAAACTCAGTATTATGGTAAGGCTCTGTTTAGGGAGATAAAATAATTTTAGCAGCTTCTTGATTATAAAAATCTGAACCCAACATTTGTGGCCCTTCCAAAAATATTTAACTTTATTCATCCTCCATTTGATCAGCTTGTTTTTCTAATTATCCTCATCAGCCAGTTCTCAAAAATGAGCATTTTGCTGGTTTAGAACTCCAATTAAAAGCTCTTTAGCTAAAAGCTCATTTATTAAACCTCTGTACACAACCACGAACATGTATGTACAGCAAGTTTACATGAAGGATGATGGTACAAAAGGTACAGTGGTAATTAAAACAGACCCACATAAATAATTTATAAAAATACTTGAACTGGTGAAAATAGCACTGTAATCCCCAATTATTTTCATTCAATTGCCAGGACTCGGATGTGGGAAATCTTAACATTAGACCTTTTTAAAAACATTCTGAATATATTAAACTTATCTACAGGATAATTAGCAAAATGTATAAAGTGTAGATTATTGTACAAAGGACAGATAAAAAAATCACCAATCCACCTGAAACTCAAGGACAATAGAAATCTTAGCCAAAGTAATGGACACCAAACCACAAACTCCTCTTTTTAGAGTCTTGAGTACTGGCAAGTAAAATGCTCTTAACAAATCAACAGTTCCTGTTATTCCTTAGTGGAATTTGGGACAATTCTCCATCTCCTGGCTGCAGTGGTGGCCCTGGGCAACATGGAAGCTCTGCACTGACCCCAAGCCCAAGGGAGAACGGGGCAGACCTGTGTTTGTCAAGATTTTCTCTTTCCCACGAGAGGATGAGGAAGGGTATCTGAGTTTGTAAAACTGGGGGAGGAAACAGAAGGAAGCTGGCATTTGGACATAAGAAAACAAAGGAAGACCAGGTAAGATTTAAGTCTTTTTCTTTTGCTGGTTTCTTGGGGAATTTTTCAACACGCTTCTTATCCGTAGATAAACCCCTGTTGACTCTGCCATGTTTTCAAACTCAAATGGTGTTATGCCTTCAGCAAACTTGCTCATGTCAGGAACAAGACTGGATTTTCTTGCAGATGATTCAGTGCTTGTGACCACTTTATTCCCACCTGTACTTTCCTCATCATCCACCTCAGGGTTGGGAGCAGGAATGGTGTCATCCAGCACACCTTCAGACACTGCATTCTCAGGATTTTCCTTCAAGTCAAGTAAAGTGTTTTCTGGATTAGGACTAGTTGTAGAATGTTCATTTTCTAGGATCTGGTCACTCCTGTCAGAAAACTCAGTTTCCATTGGGATCACCTTCTCAGGTGACCTGACTTCTGCAACCAGATCCACCTCATTCCTGGATGGTGAGGATGCAACGGAATTCCCAGTTAAAGGCGTGTCCACAGGAATATCAGAGTCACTGTTGGTGCTCTCTGCCTGCTCCAGAGCTGCCCAGATCAACCTCTGCTGCTCCTCCAGCTCCTCCAAGGTCAGGGTGTCCTCATCCATGACAGAGTCCACGATTTTTGGCTGAGGGACATCACTGGCAGGGTTTGGTGGAGGGGCAGTCCTGGGCCGGGGGGAGTGGGTGGGTGTTGAGGGCTGAGGGGGGGTGAGGGGAGGTGTTCCCTGGGGTATGGGAGGAGGGGTGGACACGGATGGAGATCCAGGTGGCAGAGGAGGTTGGAACTGAAAACAGTTGGGAGTTTGGGATCTTTGGGCCACTTCCAGATCTAAAGGGAGATGAAAAGACACCTGTTAGAATCTGAAATCTGGCCAGGCCAAGGTTCAAAGTGCCAACGTTCTCATTAACCAGCAGATTTGTGTCCCTGTTCTCTTTAACTACCAGATTTATGTCTTCTCATCCTTGGTTTTCAGCTGAGGCAGAACAAACTTTGTGAAGGTTTTAATATCCAACAAAACTTTGTTTTGGGGGATTTTTACTCTGCTAGCCATTCCTCTTGAATGTATTGAGAACAAATTTATTCCACACTGAAGGATTCATAGAATCATAGAATCAATCGGGTTGGAAAAGACCTTGGGAGATCATCAAGTCCAATTCCTTATAGGAGATCCAAAACCAAAGCCAGAAGTTTCTCCAGCCCTTTGGACATTTAAACAACACTAAGTCCTCCTTTGAGGTTGAGTCATTTTTAAGAAGCTGTAAGCTTGTAACTTCTATGTCATTTCACCCAAATATTTAAAGATTTAGAGGCCTTCTGTTAAGAAGTTTTTTTAGGATACACCTGAAGTAGTGAGACCAGAATTTGGGACCTAACCCTGCAATTGCTCTGAGCACACCTGAAACCTCCTGCTTGGGATGGAAGATCTGAAAATCACAATGACAATGACAGCAACACAAAATGCTCATTGCAGGGATGCCCAAACCCACTGCAGCAGGACACTGCTGGCACATGGCACCACTTACACTAGTTACCAACACACTGGTTTCTCCTTTCAGCTCTCACATTTCAATTCAGAGCAAGTTATTTTGAAAATAAAAACTGAAACTAGGAGAAAAAACGTGCAGTGACAGTACCAGAGTCGAGGTCCATGTCAGCTGCTGCCACCTCCACGTTGTCTTCTCGTGATCGCTTTGAGTGATGAGACTTGGACTGAGGGGCAGCCCTTTTGTTGTTGGATTTTGGACTTGGCTGAAGAGAAATCACCCAAGAAAACAGAAAGAATTAGTATTCAACTGCTCAGGGTAACATTTCCAGCTACAGGAACCTACCTAAAGGAATTTGGTAACTATGCAATGATCTGGGGACCCAGAGTGTAAATAAACATTGACATTTGAGGGATGCCATGGCAACAAAGCTTTTCACTATTAGGGGAGTCTGGAACTAAGACCATTTTTAAGCTGAAAATGTTTATAACAATGTGTTTCCCCAACTGTTTATAAATCAGTGCACAATTGGGATCTGCTTATATTAACTGAAAGAATGGAATTCATTTTAAACATGAAGCAATTCTGGTAAAACAGAGTAACCACATGAGCATTTCACACCCCTTTGATGTCAACAAGAAACTGTCCCCTTGTGCAAAAAAACCCAAGAAGAAGATACAAGCAAAAGATGAGGAACTACCCTAACTACAGGAGGAGTTTGTTTGTAATAACAAGGAGATATATTCACCGCCTGAAAATTAGAAAGGTAGTGAGCAAAAACATCCTTCTGCTGGGATGGCTGCATGGGGATGGACCCAAATATCTGCCACTCCTGCAGCAAAGAGAAAACAAGAGAAATAATGTTGCATGTGGTTGGGTAACAACACAACAGTAAAAATTAGAGGAAACACTGAGAGGTTAACAAGATGAACTTAACTTCTCATCAAAAGCCTCGTTAATCACAGTAATAAACTGACTTTTAGTAGGAACTTTTGGCAACCCAAAGTGACTCTCACCTGAGAACTGATGCAATGCACCATCCCTGGTTAGTGGAAATAATAACTAAAAAACATCATTACCTTCACAGAGTGGCTTGTTAACCATGCACTGACTCTCTGATGTATTTTCTGTGGTTTAAATTGTAACAGCCACAGTAATTTCCACAGTCCACATTAGAAGAATACAGATATATGGAATAAACAGCCATTCAGGTGTGAAGTTTCGTGTTTACAAAATACTGAATCATTACTGAATTATCCCTGTAGGCTGCTGTTGGTCTCCTTAATGGAATTAATTCCCACAGAAGGCCTGCCAGACCTACCCACAGGACTCCTGACAGGTATCAGTTACATGGATGTCACATCAGTTCCAGCCCCCAAACCAGGGGCTTAGCAATAAGAGACTGTTGAAAGACAGTTTGTCAGATGCAGAATACAAAACACCAAAACTTGGCTAAAAGCATTTCCTGTCACCCAGCAGGTTGTTCAGGAGGCAAGAAGAGCTACTTACATCAGGGATCCCACTGGGGGTGGATATATTAAAGCCTGGATAATTTACCAACTTGGAGACATCGTAAGTGATACGTTTGTGTTGGGGAGACTCTTCACCTTCTGCCTCACCATCACCTGTAACAAAATATGACTATTAGTGGTGTTAATTAAGAATGTTACTGAAAAAAATGCTCAGGATTTAAGAACAGGGATTTGGAATGCAGGTACTGATTGACAGAAGGTGCTGTAATCCACAAAGGCAGTAGCAGTGACCAAATCCATCAAACACCTGCATGAAACTCCTCCAGAAACCCAACTGGGTGTTCCTAAACCTACTGCTCTTCATGTGCCACTAATACCTTCAGGATTTGGCACCAGAACAGTTCTGAGATGCAGAATAAAAGTTGGTCAGAGCAAAAAGCTGATCAATTACTTTGTAAGTTGGGTTTCAAGAAATGTGTTGTTTGCTTGCTGGATTCCTTACCCTTCCCACATACACCGAGTTCTTGAACTTTAGGAAGTGTTATGGTTTCTTTCATAAAGAAGTGAAAAAGGAAGGGGAAATGGTGCTAATAACACCAAGGTTGTGGGTTTGACTCCCCATATGGGCCATTCACTTAAGAGTTGGACTCAATGGTCCTTGTGGGTCCCTTCCAACTCAGACTACTCTGTGAGTCTGTGATTTGCAAGTCTGGTACAGGAACTCCATGTTCTAACAGTGAAACCACACTGACCATCTCCAACCATGCAATCCAATCATTACAGACCTTGTCTCACTGCTGCATCACAGCTTGACAAAAAGGAGTATTTTTACATGACCAAAAAATACCTGATTTGCAACTTCTTCCCTCTTCACGAGGAAGGTGAAGGTTTACAAACCAGCTGCTTTACTGTCTCCTGGGGGTGCAGCCTGTGAAGGGCCTGCATACTATAAGTGTGTTCCAGACCCCGACTGCTTACCTTTTCCACACTGAAAGCACATTCCAGCCCCTCACTGCTCAGCTTTCCCACACAAAAGCACACTGCAGCCCTCACTGCTCAGCTTTCCCACACAAAAGCACACTGCAGCCCCCCATTCCTTACCTTTCCCACACAAAAGCACACTGCAGCCCCCCATTGCTCACCTTTCCCACACAAAAGCACACTGCAGCCCCCCATTTCTCACCTTTCCCACACAAAAGCACACTGCAGCCCCCCATTTCTCACCTTTCCCACACAAAAGCACACTGCAGCCCCCACTGCTCACCTTTCCCATCATAGAGAGCCAGCCCCGAGTGCTCCATCTCGGCCTCCTTGAGCCAGCCCGGGGGGTAGCCCAGCTGGCGCATGCGGTAGATGAAGGGGGGGAGGCTCCTGTCTGAGACCCCCAGGGCATCCTGAAGGACCCCACTGAGCCAACAGAAAAAACAGAACAGGGAGAAAACAAAATCACAGCAAATTCTGCAGCTGGTGGCAAAAGGGGGTTGGGAACATTCTGTTGCATTTTCAACTGTCAAGTTCAGTAACTCACTTTTAGCTCTTCAGCCCCAATAACAAGAATTTTAGATCAAAACCACCTCTGGTATTCAGTACTACTTTTTGCATTTCTCACATGTTTAAACAGAATTAATTCTACACAGGCATAACTTATTTAACCTGCTACTCTGATTCATGTAGCTCTAACAAGAGGCAGGGTGGGACTTACAGCTCAATTTACTTGGGATTTTTTTGGAGACTGACACGAAATACTATGGTCTTTTTCAAACATTTTGAACAGCGAGGAAGGGACACTCAAAGCTCCAAATTTTCAGAATTTTGCATGCTTTTTTAGTTTATTTGGACCACAATAAATCTGCAGTTTGAGAAATCAGAGTGGAACATTTATGTCCCTAAATTAGGGACAGGACCATGGGAAAGGGGAGGACCATCAAGCTGCTGATGAGTTTTCATTTGAAAAACATCTTTGCAATTTATTAAAGAAAATTCTACTTAGCAAATTCAAACACAATAAACCCACAGTTCGAACATCTGGCACTCCAGAGGCAGAAAAGGCATTCCAATGGAAGGAAAAGAGATACCTAATTACTCCTGGCTTAAATTTCCCAAACCTCTCTTCCACTTCTTCCACGTGGTAACGCTGCTGGAAGTTCTGATTGCTCGTGTCCCCACAAGCCTCCAGAAACTCCTTTCTCTTCTCACTGATCCGAGCTGCATTCCGTGGCTTAGGGACAGGAGAGGGGGGGAAGCTCAGAGTTAAATTCACAGTTTAGCACTCCTGCACCCAAATTCACCTGGCACTGCCCACCCTCCTCGTGCCCAGAGGTTCCTCACAGCCCAGAACCACACAGCAAAACCCTGGAGCATCTGCCTTGGATCTGGGGAGCAACAGAACAGGAGGAAGCTGTTCAAGCTGAAAAAGTTAAAGCCTTTTGGGCTTTAATTGTGTTTCTTGTCCATCTAGGGAGAGAATCTGGCTGAAAACTTGCTGATATCTTTAGGTTTCAAGAAGGAACTGGCACTGGAGGAAGCAAAGTTCCCTCCACAAATTAAAAGAGGCAAATCATGGTGCCACAACATGAATTCACCTTCTGATTTACCATGTTAGAATTTATAAAATGAGCTGTATAATCTAATCAACAGACAAATAAAACCCTTGTCCACTCTGATCCCAGTGCCTCTAATGTTTTTGGGGGTTTTTGGCATGGTGCAGTTACACTAAGACATTCCTTGGAGAGCAGCAATGTTTGGAATAGTGGTGTGACTTTACCTTTGGACAGTCTTTCATCTGATGGTCTTCAGAACCACAATTGAAACAATGAGGTTTGGGCCTGCTTAAAAAATGCACAACAAGTTAAGCCTGAAAACCACTCTGCAATGTTAAATAAATGCACTACATTATTTTAGTCCTTGACAGATTTTAAGGTTTGGGATTCTTGAGAAAGCAAACAAAGTAAGCATTGAGTGCTGGTGTCCTTTGCTGTCTGCTGCTTCTCTCTGACTGCTCCTGCCAATCCTTTTGTGCTTCACCTTTGCTCAAACAGGAGCCTCCTGTGGTGAGCCAAGGATTGTATCACCATCCCATACCATGAGCACAACCCTTCCATCTGACTGCCATTCAGTAACATTTCTAATCAAGCCAGTTTAACTCAGCATTCCCCTCTATCTTTGAAATCCCCACTGAAAGCTTTGCTGGTCTCCCCTGCATCTGAAATCAGAGATGCTGTGAAGACCAAAGCAGTTGGGAGCTGCAAACTGAACTCACTTTACTTCTCACCTCCCACAAAAACTACACAATCACCTCTGAGATCAGTTCAGATTCTATCAAATAAGGAGTTACTCTACAAAACAACAAGAATGATGACAATACACCAGTGCAAGGATGACAAACCAACCACAAAAAAGTCAAAGAACAGGAGAACTGAGCATAAAATTCAGGAAGTTTTCACACATTGATTTCAGGCCCTTCCTAAATAAAGTCAATAAGCAAAAAGACCCACAGACCACAAAGCTCAGCTCTGGTTTACTTAAACTCAAGTATGTCCAAGGGTTTATTAACTGGGGAATAATCACAGAGTACATCTGAACTTTCCAGTTCAAAACTTGATATTTAAGAGTAATACAAACCTTTTGGGTTTTACTTGTATTTCTTGTCCATCTAGGGAGAGAATCTGGCTGAAAACTTGCTGATATCTTTAGATTTCAATAAGGAACTGCTACTGGATGAAGCAAAATTTCAATTTTGTTTAAAAGATCAGTGAAAATTTCATAGTGCTGTGTACCCTGACTCTTCTGCATTGAGTTACAGATGGGTCCTTGGTAAGAAGTCCAGGGTATAAACTATAAAATGTATAAATTATTTGCTAAGATGAGCTTATGCTGTTTCCTCCTAACCATTTTCTACCCAATACCCAATTCTGTTCTTTATCAGCACTTGCTAAAACTAAAACCCTCCGGTTTACAGGCAGAAATTTCAAGCTAATAATTCTGAAATGCTTCACAGCAATCTTATTGATAACACATTTAGTTAGAGCTTCAAAATGACATTTGGAATGCAGACTTTGGTCGTTTAGAAGATGCACCATTTCACTCAATTAACTGCTGGTTTAGGCTTAATATCATCTCTGGGAGCTCTACAGAAAGATGCAGTAAGTACATTTAGAGAACAATCCCAAAGCTAAGCTGGCAGACATGAAAGTTCAGCCACATTTAACTTGGTAATTCAGGAGAAATTCCCTGTTAGGGAATCTACTCCCTTCATCCTGAGGCTGGTGGATGGCAAATCTGCAATTTTTGTCCAGGTGTAAGTTATTTTTTTAACACCTCTATTACAAGTTTGAGAACCAGACACTGCAGAAATGAACTGTGAAATGAGTTCTTGTACTGAGTATTTCCAAGGCAGGGGCAAAACTGGAAAACTGTGGAGATGATGTTACTTGGGAAATTTCTTGTCCAGTTTCTTTTTGCCATGGAAAACTAGGTATTAAAAAAAATATCTCAACATTTCCCAACTTCTTTCAGCATTTCCCTCAACTCCACCTTTCAAACACTGGCTTTAACAAACAGTAAAGAACCAACTTTGGAATGGATTCATGTTAACAACATCCCGTAATTAAATTTTAATAAAGAACCATCTTACAGCCTATTTAAGTTTGCCAAACCCTTTTCTTCCCCAAAGAGCAGATTTTATAGAGGGAGAACACTTATTCAAGCTGCAGTGAGTTGTCATTCCAAACCTAACAGGGACTGCTCCAGGAAATTCCTAAATTAACCAACTGTGTTCATGGGGATAAGGCATTCATTCTTCCCAAGGATAAGCCTAAAAATCAGCAAGTCAATCACAGCAAAATACTTCTTTGTTTTGAGTAAAAAAGTCATTAATGACTCATTAAAACCTTCCACCTGTAATGACTGAAATGGTTTTGACAGAAACATAATCTACTGAAGAGAATTTGAGTTCAATTTACCGCCTGGAATTCTTGGGATTTGACAAACAGAATAAAGATGTTTTAGCAAACAGGATACTTTGGGATTTCCCATCCTTCTGTCAGCTGTGGATTCTCATTTAATATGGGCTGTCCCAGTTTATCGAGACAAAAATTGGTAAAATACACAACACTTCCTACAACCTGCAGAGAAAAAGTCAGAGAATTGTCAGAAATGTGGCAGCATTCAGGTGAGACCCACAGCATTTCCACAGTTACACTGCTTGAAACAATTCCATGTCTCTCCCCCTTTCTACAAGCACTTACAAATAACATATGCCCACACAGAAGATTCTTTTCACTGATGTAGCCAAAACATGCTGAATTTAAATAGGATTTCTCAGTGTAAGGGCAGTTAACGGGTCTTGCTTTAATGGCATTAGTAGTGAATATGGAGAATGAAGAGTCAGACCTACCGTGGCAGAGCACACTCAAAAACTTACACTAAAAGCTTCTTTCAGTTTTTTAGCAGAAGTTGAGCTGGCTGTTTTACAGTCCTCTTCCAAAACTACACTGGAAGGCTGACAGGGAAAGCATAAATAAAGAAGAATTAATTGAAGATAACAGTAAACAGAAGAGATCCTGAATTAGTGAGGTTTGTAAAGGCACAGAAGGTTCAGGTTCTGTCCTTTGGAGAGGTCACATTACTCCTAACACAGCCCAAAGCATGGCACAGCTCAGCTCTAATGATTCCTTTGCTGAGGAATATGCTGCATAATAACATCTTTTTTTCTCATCAAGAAGCTAAGGGAAGGATGGAGAGAACTGTGCCCTTCCACTCTTTTATTTGAAGTGAATGTTGAGTAAAACCCAGAATTCCAAACAAAGGGAAGGAATTTTGTTGTCCATCTGTTCTCTCACACACACTCAGAGCTGGGCCTGAAAGGATGGATTAAGTTTATACTTCATGGTCTTCTCTTGATTATTTAAACCAACTTATCAACTTGCTTTTACTCAAATTTCACTGGGAACAGTTTCAAAGCAGCATTTTCAGAGGCAGAAAGGATCTTTTCTTTATGCTGGACTCTATTTTTGGCACAAATGCTTACACAACACTTGTTAGTTGCTGGAGTTTTGTTGCTATTTAACAGTGCAGCATTTCAATATTCCCACTCTGAAGATGTGAGAGAAGGAGCATCTCAGAGCAATTTGAGTTTTATACCTGTGGTTTAGCATTCAGGTGTGTTTTCTCTTGTTCACATTTCTTCTGCTCTTCGTATTTCTGAACTAAGCTAAAAACAAAATCTTCAATTTCTTGGTGGTACCGCCTGGAACAGGTGAAGAAACACAGAGAGATCAGACAAGAGCAGGGCTGCAACAAAGGCCAGGTGGCTTTTTTTTTTAAGGCATTTCCCATTTACTAAAGAACTCAGAAAAGGGGCAGGCAAAGTCTTTTCTGTCCCACTCACAACCCCCACCAACCCAAATGCAACCTGTTATTTGAGAGCACCTTGAGTGTGGCAAAAAAAAAATCAACCCAGAGGGAGGGAAAATTTAATTTCCTGTGTCTACCCACAACACTCCTGAAATTCAAACTGCCCTTCAGACTCACTCCAACATCCTGGAAGTCACACTTCATTTCATGACAGTTTCAGATATTCAGATAATTGCAGATATTAACAGTGAAAGCAACAAAATTCCTGTCATGTTGCCCATTATTGTTTCCCCCCCTCAAGTTTAGCAAGTTTATGTTATTGACTAAAATGTACATCCATCTTTTGGGCACAACACTAATACATCCAAGGGAACAAAAAAGTTTCTATTTCCTGCCAGGGTTGGTTTTTCTTGGAAACACTTACTTAGAAATGACATTGTTCATAAATAAAATCTGTAAGAGAGGCCCATCAACTTTGGAGTTTTCCACTGTGATCCCACTAGGACAGAACAGACACAGACAATGGTTACAGTGAATGTTCCCCACCTGATTTACTCCACACAGAGAGGAAGTTTCAGCCAATACAAGTTTTATCTTTTTAAGAAGTCCCTATCCACCTACTCATCCCCTTTTTGAGCAGGCTGGATGGTGTGAGGTGGCCAGAAAACAAACCAGAACATCTCACTTCAGAAATACTTGTGCTCTGTATGAACAGAAGTCTATTCATGCTGCTCTAACTGCAGGAAACTTAAAAAAATCTTATAAACTAAACCTCTCATTGATTCTGGCATTTGAATGTTGTTTTTCTCTCTGCTGAACTTGACACTAAAACTGTCTCCCTAAAGGCCACTCAAGTTTCATAAAGAGATACACACAAATAAATGAAGCTACAGTGACACCAAGTCCTTGACGTTCAACTCCAAAAGGCTTTTCAAGAACTGAAATGGCAACTCAGAAGCCCAACAGCTCAACAGGGATTGGGATGTGGGAACAAGGTGTGAAAAGATGTGGAATACTGTTATCTCAGTCAAACTCTACATATATATATATATCTATATTTACACATATTCTCTCTAAAGGCCCTGCAGAGTGTTTTAAGGCAGCATTAACATACCTGGGACGAGTCAGAATATTCAGCTTCCTTTTAAGTTCCTGATGTTCAGCCGTGGTTAAGGAATACGGTTTTCCTTGGAAGACACCCCCCCCACACCTCAAATACCAAAGCAATGGGGAAAACACTGAAGGAAAATGCCACAGAATAACAAACAAGATTTCAGACCTTCCTTTTCACCGCCCAGGGGATTATTTACCAATCCACCTGTTGCTAAAGAAACACAATAAAACGAAAAACGTATGGAAAAGCAGACTGGCTGGAACAGTGCAATTCATTACATGCACTATGGTTCTATGAATATACTTTAACGTTTTATTTTAAAAATGTCCATGGTTATCACAAAACAAAAGGCTAAGAGTAAGACAACCATACTTAGGAACGGGAAACAAACTGTAAAGCCCATTTCAGATCCCAGCCTGCTGCGGCGGCAAACCCAACAACACTCCGAGGAACCCGCCACGATTTAACAACGCAAAATGACCTGCAGCCGCGGCAGAGCGCCCACGCGGGTGTTTGTTCCCCTGGAGGGCACACAGGGCCGGAGCTGGGCGGCCACAGCGGCCCAACAGCCGGGCACGGACCCGCGGCCCTGAGCGCGGCCCGGCCTGCCGGTTCTGAGGGGAAACCGCCCCGGGCAGGGCGGGCAGCGCCGGGCACGGCCCAGCTCAGCCCCGGGCACCCCGCAGCCCTCGGGGCCCTTCCCCACAGCCCCCCCGGGGCAGGGCCGGGCTCGCCGTGAGGGCAGAGCCCGCTGGCCCGGAAGGGAACCGCCGGCGCCGCGCCCGCCTCCCCCCCGGCCGCGGGCCCTGCCTGCCCCGCCAGGATATTCTCCGCCCGCAGCCGCTGCACCGTCTCGTCGCGGTCCCGCAGCCGCTCGTAGAGCTGCAGCAGAGCCTCAGGCACGCCGAGCGCGGGCGGCGAGGGCGGCCCGTCCTGGCCCTCCAGCTGCCCGAACAGCTCGCGGTCCCCGAAATCCACCTCCGCCGCCATCTTGGGCCGCCGCAGGAAGGGCGGGGCGCGCGCCGAGGGCGGCGGGAAGCGCGGGGCGGGTGGGACGGCGGGCGGCGGGACTACAACTCCCGGCGTGCACCGCGCCCCTCCCAGCCCGGACCGGCTGCGGAGCCGCCCCCGCGGTGCACGCTGG
>VXBX01006778.1:162072-214986 GCA_013400415.1 Scytalopus superciliaris | reverse complement strand
GGCCGCGGCACCGCCCCCGCGGTGCACGCCGGGAGTTGTAGGCGGGTCGCGGACGGCACCGCCCCGGCCCCCGAAATGAATGGCGGGCTCGCTCCTGCCCCCACAGGCGGCACCGCTCCCCTTTGGGGGTGTTTGCCCTTCGCTCCTGAGGGGTGCAGAGAAAGATTGGGCAGGAGCTGCACGCAGGGCGCGAGTATTTCCAAGTAGGTTGCCCACACACCATAAATCTCCCTATTTTACCCAAAACCCACTTCAAAATAACCAAAGCAAAACTAACTTCCGAACAAAATTTTCCAGACCTCTCTTAATTGGCTTCCTTGAAGTTTGGGACCAAAACCAAGTTAACATAAAGTAAGACCTTAGAGAAAAAAAATGTCTTTATTATTAACCAGTTTTTCTGCACTGGATTATGTGCCTATTGGCCCAGACCGCTAAATAACATCTACACAATGTTTCTTCTCATGTTTCAAGAATTGAAAATAACTGTACAAGGTTAAAGTACAAAAGTACACAAGACAGTGGACACGAAATATCCATGTATGAGTTCATCCCATCTGCTGCTTGTTTGAAAAGTAGAACTTTTACTAAAAAATACTGTCCTCCTCCTCTAGTTCTGTCAAGTTTAATGGAAGTGGGTATAACCTGATTACAACACTAACACCAGTATCACTAATCTGATATTTACAAAAAATTGTATTTTTCAATAAATTAAAGTCAATGCAACACCCATGCTAGCTTTTTGGTGAACAAGGACCCAACATGTGAACAAGAACCTTCCACAGTCCCAGACTTCAAAACTGCTTTTCCCAGGCGTGTGTTCCTTTCTCAAACGGCATCCATCCCCCGCATGGACGATGTGAAGCCCAGCCCCATCCCCCGCTGGGTGTGAGTCTGTGATCTGGCCATTTCATACTGCGCATCCAGGTTTCTGAACACCTCCTCCTGCTGCTTCAGGGTCTTGTAACTCTCCTCGTCCACCGAGCTGCACCCGGCTTCGTCCTCGCTCTGCAAGGAGGGGAGCACAAACATCAGCCCTGGGGCCTGAACATCACTGTTCCTCAAACAGTAAGCACTTCAGTGGTAAGTAAAAATTAATTAAAATCAAATACATTTGTAATAAAAATTAATTAGTAAGAATTCAAGCATTTAGGTTTATTGCTGCAACATTCTGTTCTCTGTCAACACAGAGGCCTTCACCCAGTTCCTTTTTATTTCTCCAATTAACTCGTCTGTACAAAGAAATGCTGTTTATCAGGTTATGAATACTGGTGACAGCTACCACTGCTGTTCCAGATGACAACAGCTGCCTTGTTAGCCAGAATCATAATGAAATTCCACAATCTGAACTGAATTCAGATTTAGATGCTGCTTCTGAATTTAACAAATACTTAAAGTTCATAACTACATCAGGTAGGATCAGGATAATTTAGTATCTGTACTGGTTAAGGTACACTTTAAAATAACTAGAGAAATCACTACTCTGTAATTAATAACCTTAATTACATTCAGAATTCTTTACCTTTATGCCCATCAGTTTTCTGAACTTGACATTTTGGTCCTTGTTTCCAAAATTTAGTTTTTCCCATATTTCTGCAGACTGTGATTTATCCTGTACAAATTAAAAAAAAAAAAAAGGGGGAAAAAAAAAAAGGATGTATCACCTTAATATCACACCACAGTAGTAAGCAAACTGTTAAAAAAAGACGTAAGTTATTTCCCCCATTTTTCCACAGCATCAGCAGGCAAAACCTGTACTCAAACCCAGCGACTTTCTGAAAAAGCAACTGCCACAGGAGCCTTTTTTGCTTCAATAACTGCAAGAAAATTTGACACAGCACAAAAACTTGAAGGCTTATTTAGATTTATAATTTTTATTAGGGTTAGCAATTCATTCTCTACGCCTGAAAAGTTACTAGCAAGGTCTACAGACTTGGTTTTGAAATCTGAATTGGAGAGGGCACAACAATCAAATGAGAAATCTCTACAGTCCCAGAAAGGAACGGGCAGTCACAGTTTCTACACCTCAGCCACTGCTTTTCAGTGAAGGGAGACCACCTGTAGTTGATGTTTAGTTACATGCTGTAGGCAAACTGACAAAAACAACTAACATCTAACTATACTTCTGAAGTCTTTTTTCCTTGAGGCTTGTGTAACAACCATTTGTCACTGAAGGTCTGATTATCTGTCCTTTCACTTCTGTCACAGAATATTCAGAGCTGGAAGGGACCCACAAGGATCAGAGACCAACTCCTGGTTTTACTGAAGTTTTACCTCAGGCTGCTGTTAACACAGGAACTTCCTGACAGGTATGAAAGTAACTTTGCTGGAAATAACATTAATAAGCAGCTTTAAACTGAATGCAAGATGTTGTCCCCACAAGTTTATGAAGGTAAAAAAAAAGACATTACCCCTTCCTTTTTGCCTTGCCAAAGCATCTTCCGCTTTTTCTCCTGCTCAGCAAATTTCATGGGGTTCACTGCAGCTGGGTTGTAATAGCTGGGAACAGCAATTCCAGTCTCTGCCAGGGCCTTGGCCTGCAGTGCTGCCATCTGAGCTGCCATTGCAATCTGAGGAGTCACTTGTGTGCCCGATGCCAGGAGAGCAGCCACGTTAATGACGGAGCCTCCGGTGGCCGCAGCAGCTGCAGGGAAGGGAACTTGCTGTAACTAAGTTCGGGGTTTTTTTCCCCAAAGTCCAAACACACAAAAAACCCAACCCTCCACCCAAACAAAACAAGCAAAAGGCCCCCCAACACTTCCCTTCAACAGAACTAAGCTGAAAATGCACAAATAACAAATGCGTGATCAAACACACGTTGTTTGCAAATTAAGAAACACATGTCCAGTACTTTTAGTAAACCAGAATTAGAACTGAAATTAATGTACCCCTGAGCAGGCAACAGCCTTCAAACTCCAATGCAAAAAGGCTCCAGTGACCATCACAAAACCATGTACCAGCCTAACCACACAACACTTCTGTTACGTACTCAGTAAATGGTAAGAAATCCTGATTTTTCTTGGAGGGTTATGTTTCTTATTTTTGGTTTGGTTTTATTTTATCAAACCTCTCCTTGTTCTGGTTGTGGTTCACGTATATGGACCAAGTTAAGATTATGCAAAGACAATGTGGACATGCATTGGACAGGACTGTAACAACACTCAGCTCACCCTTAATAAGCCTACTCTTACTACCGTTCTCTCACACCCCTGTTCATGAGTAATATAACACACACAAACTACCTGCAGCCATTTCCTGTTGCTTCTGTTTTTCAACCATTTCTTTCTCTCTCTGTTCTTGCAGCTTCTTTGCTCTTTCCAGTCTGGAAGTACATGAAAACAAAGCTATTTAGACATGCAAACTCAACACGGGGAGTTTATTTATGTCAGGCAGCACTGAAATGCCACCAAGTGCTGACCTTCTGGCCAGTGCCTCCTGTGCATCCATGGCTGTGTTGCGCCCCCGGAAGGGCGGCGGGCTCGGGCTCCGGCTGTGGCTCCTGCTGAACCTTCGCGGCTTCTCAATTCGCTTCTTTCGCTCCCTGAAACCAAATTTAACAGCTGCTGAAACCACCAAGGTGCACCTGTAGCTCAGCATTTCATAAAGCACTTATCATGTAACACTGAAAATTTGCCGGATTATTAATTTGGAGAGCTCTCAAGAGCTTTGCAGGGATCATGCTAGAACAGCCAAACTTGCTCAGAAACAACAGAGCTAAAAATTAAGATTCCCAACTGTAATATGCAACAGAATGTCTAATTCTGGATATTCATTCACCTCTTACACTTAGTGTTTAAAACAAATAGATCTGATCTAGAGATTCTAGAACGTGTCAAGAAAAGTCTAATTTCTGGTAAAGTCAATTGCAAGAGAACTGTAAAAATAAGTCAGAAGAATGCTTTAAAAACATTAGAGACCTCAAAGTGCGTTAATAACGAGCATTTTGAAGAGGCCCAATCTAAGAACTGGAATAGTACTCAGGGAAATTAACTGTCCCTCTCCCCTCTGTATACTCCTCCCTACATGTGCTCTGGCCAAGTGTTTGAGGGAGGCTGCCAAACTGAATGTGAGATCAGGTTTAAATGTGTGATTTGCCTCAGGTTTGCTCTTGAGAAGACCAGACTGCAGACAACTATGAATTACCTGGAGCCTGACCACCTGAAAAGAACCCAGTAAAAATGTATTTTTAAGCAAAATACCAAAATATTCAGTTCAGTTCTCTTTTAACAGCCTTCTCCCCACCTTCTGCCAAGCAGGAGTCATTCTTAGGGCATATGATCTAATTCCAGCTAAACAAGAGCCACTCAAAGTACACATATAAAGTACTATTGGCAATAATTCTCTGTGCCAGGATCATCAATATCTACATTACAAGAGATAAGGGTTTATCCCTATTTAAGCCTCTGACACCGATGTTTCAAACAAAGAAGTCACAGATAGTGGAAGTGTTCAACAAAGCTTAAATTCCTGAAGATACCACTCACATTTTCCCCAGATTTGCCACAAACAGTAAGCTGAGATGCACAAAGATGTATCTGCAAGTTTATATTTAAATGCTATTAGCACCCATTTGAGGTAACAGCTAACTGGTGATCATGGCCAGTGCCAACAGCCACTTCACATGGCAGTCAGATACTCCCTTGCTTCTGTTTGCACCTTGGGCAGAATCCACAAACATCATGAAACGCAGAGTGAAGTTACAAAAAGATCCTTGTTTACATGACAAATCTGGTAGAATACAAAGGAGGCGAGACTTATCTTTTCAGAGAGGATGACAAGATGCAGATTCAGGCACTGGGAAGTGACAGATCTGCATTCCTGAGATAAGATGTAATGCATGTTTCAAAGATACCTTCATTTTTCCCGTGCTCACTATTGTAGTTTGGTCTTGTCTTTGGTCTGATGCTTTATTGCACTGGTAAACATCAAGGAAATAAATATTTGAGCTTTTGTATTTAAGTATTTCCATTTGAAACAAGCAGATGGTGTCATGTTTTCCACCTAGCATTCAGTCAGAGCCACAGCATGAAAGAACTGCCAGGAGGGTCTACACGCTCACAGAACCGAAAGATTAAATGCCAGTGAGGACAGATCACCTGAGAGTCTGAGCTTCAGATTATGCAAAGAACCATCAAGAGAAGGTCAAGCTCTACTATTTCCAAATGTTTCTGTCACAGCCTGCTAACTAACACAACAAAAACTGCATTTCAGGAGTGAAGGAATTTATGTTGAGTTTTAACAGGGCAGGTTTTCACATCATGTTTATCTGGCTTGGGGAGAGTTTTCCTTGAAGTTTGCCCATAATTCTCTTTCCAAAAGCTTCACCTGAGCCCAGAACTTGACAGTGTTCTACCTTCTGTTTAAAAAACAAACAAACAAAAAAAAACCCCAGCTCTTATGCCTCATTTACTTTCATTCTCTAGGATTTGCAAGACAAAAATAGTACTTCAAAGGATTCTTGCAGTATGCCCGTGCCTATCCAACAAGGCCTGTTTCCAGCTGAAGAAATTCCTAAGCTATGACTACCCCTTATTTTCTCTTCCCACATTTGATGTTGTTTCAGGTAATTTGAATTCCACTGCAGCTGCAAAAATCTATTCTGGGCCACGAAGTTTTCACAGCGCCATTAAACACAACGTTCAAAGTGACTTTTAAAAGCAGTAACTGCACAATACCTCTAATAACTGGAAAGAACAGGGAGCTGAAGCCTTGCCCAACATGCTGTAGGGGGCTTAAACACCACTAAATAAAAGTAACATGTACCAACTGCAGACCCAGCTCTACTCACCCCAGCTGGAGGTCTGGTTGAAAAGCGCATGCCAAAATAAAATACGACACAAACCACAAAATTCAACTATTTCTTCAGAAAGATAAGCCTTCCCAAGTGATGCTGTAGCACCACACAAGTGTGTGAGATTGTTATGCCTCCAGTGATCCACCGTAATGCTGAGCAGTCACAAGTTCTACACCCTTTAAATATACAATGTAAAATACTCCAGTGAAAACACTACTACATGAACTGGAACACTGTCAACACTTCCTTGGGAGCTCTGGAGGGTCACTGATTTACATTCAAACTACTTCCAGTGAGTAGGAGGCAAAAACCAGATCTGCAGTAGTCATTAACTTACATTTCAGCTTAGTCATTCAGAAAATCGTACAGGGCATTAAGAATGCAAAGGTGACACAAACAAACAGACTCAGAACTCTACACCAAAATACTGATCTTTCAGCACTGGGAAACATTTACAGCTATACAGTGATGAAAACCTCAACTCTAGCATATTCCAGATGAGGTATGGAATGTCAGCTCTGCCCAACAGACTGAGGATAAGCCAGTATGTGTCTAGGTAGAATGTTTCAATCTGTGCTTCTAGAATTTAAGGACAAAATGCAAGCACACAAAATAGGGAGAAAAATTAACATGGTAAATATTCTAAAGCTGAACTTGACAAAGAGGAGTTGGTAATCATTAACATGGAAGAGTACATTCACATCAGAAATGGTCCATCTGACTCAAAATTCACCCTAACACCACACTAACTGTGCCACTTCACAGAAAAACTAAGTTAACATTTGGAGCTGATCAGGATTAGCCTCTGATCAGTTTATCTGCTCTGACAGCCAGTGGTTCTCAGTTAAACTTTCCTTTTCTGATGCATACACAAACTAGAGGGATAAATACAGCAGTACACCATCCACACTACTATTGTATCAAACATAGGAAAGTGTCAGCTGTATCTTACTCCTTTCCCATTTAAATACTACTTCAAACAGGGTATCGAAATGCCAAGATCTGTTGTGATAGAAGAGACCAAGAAGAGACTGAGCTGTGGCAAGTATTGCTACTCAAAATATTATTTGCTTTCCTTCTACTTTGTTAGTCAAAAGTTCTGAAATGGTGTTTTACAAAATACCCCCAAAATAACTAATTAAGTATTTTCAATTCCTAACAACAAGTCATGCTATGAAAAGCTGATCTGAGACAAACTATCCAAGAACAAATGTTTCTGTCAGAGTATGCAAACCACCCAGCCCTTCACCCACTGTGTCAGCACAGCTGAGGAAAAGCCAAACACATCTGGCTGCACCGAACAGACACGGACTGGCAAACCCAGCACTCTCCAGTACATGAGCCACCCCCAGGAGGTTCAACCAAACACCACCACCAAGCACAGATGGAAGGTAACACTTACCTGCTTCTACTTCTAGTTCTGCTTTTACTTCTGCTCCTGTGTCTGTGTCTGGACCTTGATCTAGACCGGGATCTGATCCGTCTTTTCCTCTCTCTGCTGCGGGATCGGGATTTTTTCCTATCGCGGCTTCTACTACGGTGACGTCTGAAACACACGGCCCAAATTCTTAAGGATAGTCTCCTGTTTAAATGCAGTTCCTACTTAAGGACTTACACACAGGTTTGTCACCACAGGGCAAAATGCACCAGGCAGGGTGGGAAGACTGCAAACTGTACATGGAAGAGTCCGTGCCTAGAGTAGTTAAGTCCAAGGGATGAAGTGGGGAAGGAACCAAATGCTACACCAGCCACAACAGGGGAGTTACAGGGTTTATGGAAACAACCATACTCCAATATTGCTGGTTTTAATTGTTCACTAAAGTGTACATCTCAAAACATATGCAAAGCCAAACTAATCTGATGCAGGAGTCTTTAATTCAAGGCAACAAAACCCTGCTCCTCCTCCCTACGGTACCGCAAGACCTTTGGGAAGAGATGCCCAAATCTGAGCTTGTGAGTCACATCATCAGCCCAAGATGAGCTGAAGCTTGTTCCCTGCCATCATGTTTGCTGAAGATCCCTCAGCTACGAGCAGACCTGGCCAGAAGTTCTGCTGGCAGCAATTGGTCTGTCCCAGGGAATTCTCCTGCCCTTGGAATGTGCTGGATGGGCTACCAGGCCAGGAGAACTGGTCAGCACTGCCTCTGAAAAGCTTGTGATTTAGGACGTAAAGAGCCATGTCACTGCTAAGGTGTATTTGCCTTCCTGTCACTGACAACAGGGTACATTTAACAGGCTCTGTTTAGTATTCTCTATGCCAATTATAAACATGGGACACATCCCCTGTATAAAGCCTTGGAGATATTTTGTACTTTTACTCAGAACCAATCTGCAAAAAATAAATAGCAGCACTACCCAGCAGGAGCTGAGACATGCAATCTAAACTGATACTCTGAACTAGGTCACTAACATAACTGAGCTGTACTTCAGAAGTCTACACTCATTCCAGACACTGCTTTTGGAAATGCACTTACTATTATTATTAACTCACCTTTCCCGAGACCTGGATCTGGAATGACTCCTCCCTCTGGATGACTTCCTCTCTTTGCGTTTATGTCTATCCTCACCATTTTCAGATGAATTTAGGCTCTCTCTGCCCTTGTCAGAAGAATGTTCTTTGTCATTGTGGTCTTCAGATTTGTGCTTCTTGGAGGACTTCTCTTTGGATTCATGTCTTCTTGCCTGTTTTAAGAAGAAGTTGGTTCTTTCAGGAAAATAGTGCAACAAAGAGAGTTAGTATGGGTATCAGAAGATAAAAATGATAAGTTGTGATGCAACATTAGTAACCTTAGGAGTGTGGCTCAATCATGAGTGATGGCTGCTTTACCTTATGCCACCAACTACCCACAGTTGTAAATGTACCCTAGAATGTTCTCCCCTTTTCCCTCCTCCCCACTGTCTACACAGGATTTCTAGAGCATCCATCAAGGTATCTTTACAGTGTTTCCATATAAGGGTTCACAGCATTGGAACACAAACAACGGTAATTTTCAGTTCCTGTCTCAATTCCAAGCACAAAGTAAGTTCCTGTCTTTAAGTACCTAACAATTTATGAATATGCATATATATTTAAACACATTTGCAGTGAATATTTAATATTTGCCTAAGCCTTCCATGCAGAAAGTTACTACAATCCATACATAGTTGCAGACATACTGTTTTGCTTTTAGAAATAAAAACATGTTGTATCCATCATTAGGTAATTAACTTTAAGAGTAAAGCTCTCTTCAGTCAGTAACTTCCAAGAGTGTTCAAAAAGCAAAGTATTAAGTTACATGGCTGCCCTGCCATTTTTAGTATTTAGAGCTAACATGCATCACTCAGGCTCCCCACAGCAGTTTTAAATTACAGATATGCTGCTCCACTACACCGCAATTTCTTCCTGCAGTGCCTTAAAAAAAAAAAAAAAAGGATTCCTTTTTATAGCTGCAATGCCAAAAATATTTAGCAAGGTCAGGCCAGATTTTTGCCAGTGTCTTCCTTAGAGACTAAGTCGTGACATCAACACCTTTCTTAATATATCCAGTTTATTTTGAAATCTTCCTAGCAAAAAAGCATAGCCCACTTAAGTCTTATGTTTAAATAATGCTCTGTTTAAAGTCACAAATTAAACATGATACATTCATTTTAGATAAACTATTCAGAAGTTTTGGGATTTTCTTTGCTTTTCTAAATCTGTTAACTACTCAAAAAACCTTTCCTACAATTGGAATCCTCTCTCAAAAGTCTGAAGAAGATGCTATCATTAGTTTATCCCCACCTGCCCAAACCTTTCTGACTCCTTATTAATACACACCCATTTCTAAATATATCTGATTACAGTTCTTCAAGTAAACAGGAACATTAGGGTTTTTTCCTCTGCCTTTACAGTATTTCATTCTTAACTCCTTTAGTATTACATAAAAACACACCTGTAGGTTATCTGCACCCTACGTCTATATTTACATAAGTAGTTGTTCTGATGCACGTATCAAGATGAGTTACTGATATTCAGTACTTAGTCTACAGACAGAGCTTAATCTTGCAAATGAATGACAACAGTACACCTACAGTGGGACATCATTTCTCATCTGTTCACTCTGTGAAGCTTAGAAGCTGTTCAATAAACTGTGTAAGATCAGATCCAACAACATGGCAAAACACTGGACAGGATTTTAAGAGCTTTTTAACCATTAAAGAGATGCTTAGACATTTTTTTTTAAAATCCCATCTTTCAGACACACACTTAGTAATAAACCACCATTCTATCCCATAACGGATTTAAGATATTTTTAAGGGAAATATGAGTTTGAATGACTAATAGTTACCTTATCATGAAGTAGGCTTATAATTTTGCTATCTGAGTCTGCAGCGTCTTCAGTTCAGTCTCTTCGCGCATTAGCACGCTGAGTATGATTTATTATAGAAATGTTATCATGTGAGCTAGACAAGAGATTATTCAATTTCACAAAAACTCGCCTAGATTTTGCTTTTCTTTCCTCCTTTTTTTTTTTTTTTTTTTTTTAAACAGAGCTTCCATTGGAATGGGGGAAGGAGAAGTTCCTGACCCGGGTTAGAAGTTAAAGTCCCTCATCTGTCCCAGCCTGTTATTGCCCCACATGGCTTAAGCTTCTTTGTGACTATTTGGATGCTCCTGGTTTGCTTGTTTTATCTCTTCTCTGGTGTGTGAGCCAGTTATTTTTAAGATATTATGGATGCTGTCTCTTCTCACTCCCCTATATATACACACAAACACATTTATTTAAGAGACAGCCCTCTGAAATTTTTGCTGCTATTGTCCCATTTCCAGCTGACTCAGCTTGTCTGTCAAGCAATGACAGTTTTGACAATTAAAGGATGCAATAAACAGAGCTAAGTCAGGTGGGGAATTATTTTTAATATACTTAAGTAGATGGGTATGTATTATTGAAAGTCCTGAACATTGGCCAGGAACAAAGCCACCCAAGGCTTTTGGATAATGGAAGCTCTGTGAAAGTCATCAAGAACACCATTCTACTTCTCCACATGAACTCTTTCTTTTGGCTGTTTCCATAAAAATAAAAAAAAAATTAAAAAAAAAAAAAAGAAAGAAATTAAGTTACTAGTTTCTGAAAGCATTCTTCTATAAAACTATTACCTTGTCAACATGATGGCTGCAATCATGCTTCACTATGAAAGGATCTCCATATCCATTTTTAAGCTTAAAAGTTTTCAATTTCTCGTACTTACCATAAAGTCACTTATATAGGTTTACACATATGTGCATTACTACAAGATACTTTTAAGATGTACAGTTACCTAAACGCTACAAAGTGTTAATTACCTCTTTGCTTCTGCTCCGGCTTCTGTGTTTCCTTCCTTCAGCATCTGGAAAGAAAACATTTACTGTCATTTACCAGGTTAAAGAGGACATCACCTGGCTATGATCTTTCTAGTTCCTTTCAGTTATTCCACCACCCAAAGTCAAGATTTAGAAAACCAACAGCACTATTTGAGTACCTACTGCAGAAAGCAAACTCTGGCAGTCCCAGTTCTTTGCACTGTTTAAGCTGTGACAGTGACAAACTAACACCTGTCACACTCCAGTCAAGTTCTTCTGCCAGGTAACCTTATTTTTGTTACAACTACACAAAAATATCCCAGTCTAAGTGTATCTAATTAAAGTCAAGACACAATAGTATTGATTTCCTGTCGGGTGTGATCTGGCCACGTCCCCCCCTCCTCAACCCCCTCAGCGCTGACAAGCACTTTTTCCCCAGCAGTTTCAATGCAACACATTTAAGACCCAAAACCAAAGCCAGCAGCTCAATTTCCCCCCAGTTCTAACAGGTTACTAGAGGTAAGTCTGTCTACTTTTTTCAAAATGGCTTCAAAGAGAATGCAGCTCTACAAGCAATTTGCTGTAATGAAAACCATACCTGACTTCCGTCTTCTCTCCCTTGACCGTGAGCGGGATCTGGAATAATGATGCTTTGATGTTCTGGGAGAACTAGAAGAGGCATCTGATTGTTCCTTTTTCTTCTCTCTTTCTGGAGAAGATTTTTCTGGGGCTACTCCATCTCGTTCTGTATCACTACCCTACACATGAGAACAGAATGTTTAAAAAACAGAAGCTCAGGGCTGAAAAACCAAGAAAAACTATTTACTTAGTACTTCCTCTAAAAACACACCTATTTTTCTTTCTGCAAAGACCATGCTGAGTGGCCCTCCCATAGTCAGGCAATAGCTTGTAGACTTGCAGTGAACTGTGTAACTGTGTACAGACTGATTGTTCATGACTTTAATACAGAGAACTAATAGAGTAATATTGTGCTCTCTCACTAATTCAGACTGTACTTTACTTTTTCCATGTGCTTTTCAGAGTATCAGGAAGACTAAACTGTGATGCAGAGTTTTCTCTAAATGGTGTTTGTAGGTCAATCACCTTTCAACATTTCCACGACTAAGATTATGCAAGGTCACTGCTGACCAACAGACTGAAGTGACCTCACAAGTTGGAGCATTACTGAGGCACAGCACAAAACCCCCACACTATTCTGAAGCATGGAATGCACTCTGAAGAGAAATGGCATTATGTGGATTGTGTGTTGGACAGCTACCTTTTGAATGAGGAAAAACATCCACAGGATCCCCATGCAAAAGTAGGTGTTTATGTGTGAGCACACACAGGTCACTTACAGCTGTTCCAATAATAACACATTTTTCTCAGCTAATGAAAAACAAGATGTTCCCCCCATTGATGGAGGAGGACCAAACCTAGAAACTTAATCTGTGTAGTCAAGACTACTTTGTGATTCAGTCTGGGAGAGGTAAATGAGTACAAGTGGTGTACAGTGCACTGAAAGGAACAGAATGGAAACCGTACAGCCTGGAAAGGTGAATGTGCTCTCATTAATGCTTTTACAGCTTCACTGGTCTCTCTTGCTCTGATCTCATCACTGCCAGTCATAACCAAACCTTCTGAACATCCTGTGGCTGTAGGAGATGTCACTTAAGATATTATTTGGACCAAAAATGCTATTCATGAAGACAATTTCACATAACAAGAGAACCTGAACAGTTTTCCACCAGCTGCAACTGGCAGAACTGTTTGCAAACTGAACACAACACCTGAAAAACTCTTTATATCCATTTATATAACTTATATTCATTACTCTGGAAACAACGCTGCTACTTTTTCTTAAACCACAATAGGTATTACAGATTGACATTAATATATTGCATACTAATGGCAGAATTTCTTCATGACATGCTACAGGTTAATACTTGAATTTGTAATTCAGCTACTACTGTTTCGTCTGGCCAGTTCTTTACTCATTGGCATCTGTACACAGGTTCACCTACAGAAAAACTTCTCTGAAGACATAAAGTAGCTGTTCACTTCTCCATTTGCATGGTACACACAGACCTCAGCACTGACACTTTAGGACTGCACCTGCAGCAGAGCTTTAGTCTCAGGGACACTTCTGAATACTATTGATACCTCACACACCTTCCCAAAAACTTCAGGACACGAGATACTAGCAGAAAGGACTCCCCTATTTGTCATCGTGATTCCTGGCATTCCACATTTATCTATCACCTGCTTATCTACACCTCCCCCCTTCTTCATCTAAGGTTTCCAAAAGTCTCAGCTAGAAGAAATCCCAAAGGAATTTTGAGATTTCTATAAATTTACGTTTTGAAGTAACTTGAGAAGGAGAGAACCAGCTAAGAGTGCAAGCTAGCTGGGATTTTAAACGTTATCCAAACTGAAACTGAGCCCACTGCCGCATTTTCCAAGGCTCCCAGGCTCATTATTTACACACAGTGCTGCTCTTTAATGCCCTTGTGCTCTGCACCTGAGGGAAATCTGCAAAAAAACAAACAGCAATAAAAAAGCTGCCAGAGCTCAGGGAGATTGTTCCCAGACCGGCCACAGGCTCAGTGTAACTTTGAACCAGCCCCTTCACTTCAGAGGAACCTCAAAGTGCTTTTAATCGAAGTGCAAAACTGTAAATAAATAGTCCTTCAAGTCCTTTTACAGAAAAACGTGTCTTATTCTTAACAGGTTGACCTGTATAAAGAACAACAAAAAAATCATTAGAAAAGTATTCTCTCTAGAAATTTATGGTCCTCTTGATCTGTTTCAAATTGAAAAAAAAATGTTTCAAATTTTCAAAACATTAACTTTTAACTACCAGTTTAGACACCACAAAACGCTTAAAGTCAACTCTGAAAAGTTTTATCAGTTTCAAGCCCGGTTTGTTTGTTGTTTGGGGTTTTTTTTGCACTCAAAACTTTAATAACTTTCGAAAAAATTAAGCGTATCGAGTTTGATAACTCTTTGGTACCTCTTACTGGTTCTTCAACTCATTAACGGGTCAAACACGTTAATACGTTACCAGGCCACACCGTTTTTTCAAAGAGAATAAAGCTGCGCTCTTAGACCCTGCTGGAACATGAGGGACAGGGGTAACTACAGCAGAGACGTTTCCTAGCCATATTAACCGTAAAAAGCAAGATGGGGGCGATTATACAGTGAGCACACAAAGCTCTGTGAGCCAACAAAACAGGAGAAGGAAAGGGAAAGAAACGAAAACCGGGCACGGCACAGCCACCAAACCGCTCCCCTCACAGCGGAACCGGCGCCCACGAGAAACACCAGTCACCTCCACAGCGCTTCTCCCCGCAGCCCGGGAACCGCAGGCCCCGGATTTCAGGGGCACTTTTGCCTTCCCCGAGCCCCGAGGAACGAGGCAGAAACTTCTGGAGCGCGGGCCGGCAGCGGCGGGCCCATCGCGGCCGCCCCTCCCCGAGCCCATCATGGCGCCGCAGCCTGAGGCGCGGCGGGCGCCATTTTGTGCCTCCGCGCACACGGCCGCCCGCCCGGCCCGGCCCGGCTTCGCNCGGCCGTGCCGGCTCCCGCCAAATTGAAACCCGAGGGAGCGGCTGAGGGAGCGCCGTGAGGGAGCGGGGGGGCTCTGAGGGGACGGGCGGCGACTGGCGAGGGAACAGCGGGCCTGGGGGTTGGGGGGTCACCGGTGAGGGACTGGGGATCCCTGAGGGCATGGGGGGGGCCACCGGTGAGGGAGCGGGGGGCCCTGAGGGGACGAGGTGTAACTGCTGAGGGATGGGGGACTCTGAGGGCATCGGTGAGGAAATGAGGGGCCCTGAAGGCAGAGGATCCCTGTGGGCAGGGGATGGGGGGACCCTGAGGGCAGGGAGTGTTCATCGGCCCCAGTGAGGGGATCGGGATCCCTGTGGGGTCCCTCCTTTAGGCAGGGATTTGTCACCGGTGGGGAGATGGGGGTCCCTGAGGGCAGAGGGTCCCCAAGGGCAGGGCATGCAGATTCCTGTGGGTAGGGCTTTGTCACTGCTCAGAGGATCAGGGTCCCTGTGGGTGGGGGTCTCCAAAGTGTGGTGGGGAGGGTTCTAGCCCTCAGTAATTGACTTTACAAAACCTGTTCTCACCAAGCTGCCTCCAGCCGGACTGGGAGCCCCAATGCTCACCATGTCTGCTCCAAACACACAGTTTGACCCACGAGGCTTGTGCAGCCCTTCCCTCCGGTGCAGTGTCACCGTGCAATAATAAACCCAATAATTTCTCCATGGTCATGTACCTTGCTAAGGCTGCCTGCTCTACAACGTGCTCCTTAAACGTTCCCCAGGTGAAGATGTGGAATGATATCGAGCTGCTGGTCAGTGATGACACGGGGAGTCTGCAGCTCCCCGTGGGTTTGGGACAGGAATGTGGCACTGCCTTGTACCAGGTGGATACACTGCTGCAGGTCACATCTTCAGAAAAGGTACAATCCACCAAAGCTGGGCTTTTATTTTGCTTAATAACCACCAGAACTTTTTTTCTCATGTATTCTAGAATGTTACTCTAACAACCTTTCTCTTCCCAGGTCTCTGTGAACCCCCAGCTCCAGGGGTGCAGCTCGAGGGATGGCAGCATTGTGGTTGTTGTTGACAGATCAGTGGCACTTCTGGACAGCACTAGGCTGTCCCTCCTGCTCCACGTTCAGTTTGGTAAGTTCACTCCTCTGGAATTCCCCTGGAAGGGAAAACTGCCTTTTAAAACACATAGGTTTGTGTAGGAAAACACAGCAAGTGTCTCACATGTCTAACCAGCCTATAAAAGGAAGTATTGTAATAAGTTTCTAAGTAATAAAAGTGATTTCTGCTTCTGAACACAATTAATGAAGTGTTTCTGTACAATTTAATTGGAATGCTTCCTGACTTGTCACTGAAATGGGAATAGTGGATACCAAACCCCCTCCCTGTATCCCCCTCCCCATACTTCCTTTACTCAAAATAATCTGTTCTGAAGAAATCTGGGACACTGTACTGTCCCATTCCCATGGTTCAAATGTGAATTTGTCCATTCCTAAAACCCTGATCTTAATATCTGACATTTTGCCATGGACCTTTTCAGACACCAACGTGGATGTAGTTGGGATGTGTCAAGAGAAACAATTCCTTGTGGTGGGTGAGAGAAGTGGCAACTTCCACCTTATCCACGTTCCATCCAAGCAAACCTTGCTAACTAAGGTGCAGTAACTTTTCTGTTTGGTTTTGCTGAAAACCTTTTGTTCTCAGACTTTCTTGAGGTTTCTTGATCTTTCTTCCAAATGTATAAACCTTCCCGTGTTTGAAACACACATTCTGATGAAACAGATTAAAGGGACACTTTTGTTCCCATAAGTAATGAGTAAGGAAAGTATATTTAGGAATGGCATGTATAAACAAGAACCAGTCCTTCATGAAAGAAATAGTTCAAACTTTGAATTAATGGTAATTGTTTCCTTTTTTTTAAAAATTTTTAAATAAAATACAGAATATTAGTCTGCTGTTTCTATTTTAGATTTTGGTTGAAAATTCTTCAAGTGAAAAGGCTTACCTAAACCTCATTATTGTAAAAGATAATGCAGATGCAGGTAAGAATCGGATGATTTTCCTCCCCCCTTGTCTGAATTTCATTAATTATTTTACAGATGTCATAGAAAATAAACATTCAGAACTCAATACCTTTTTTGTGCTAAGCATGAAAATGCTCAAAAAGGAAGAATTCCTTCTCTGTCCTTCTATCAGACTTCAGAGTTTAGTGTTCTCTTCTTACATAAGCTCCCAGCCTTGTTCTGTCAAAATATGATGCATTGGAAAGTGGTTTTGCCATGCAAACAGAATGTGCAGTCTGATGGGTGCATGCAGAAATTATGGTTTCAAACAAACCTTCTGCTTCAAATGGTCTATTCTATTGCTCAGGTGATTTTTCCTTTTGGTCCCTTATTTCACTGTCCTGTTTGTAAGCAAATGGTCTCTTTGCTTACTCTTGAATGCTGAAGTTTGAAGTGTTTGTGTTGGATTTTTTCAGGTGTTTATCACATGTTTGTTCTCACCAGCAATGGGTGTTTCTGCATTATGTGTGTCCCACTTGCTGAAACCCAGGAAGGTGAGGAAAGGCACCACCCCCTTGGCATTTCACTGGCACAGGGAGAGCTGTGTTATAAAAGCTTCTCCATGCCACTGTTAATGGGAATAAGTTACTGGGTTGGGCTTTTCTGTGCAATCTTTGTTTTTAAAGGGAAATTGATATACAACTCACTCTGTAGTAAAAGTATTTTGCTATTTTCCTATTAATTCCTTTATCTTATCTCCGAGTCACTGCTTTAGAGAGAGGACTGAATACTACTGAAGCAAGATTTTAAGCCAAAAATCTTAGCTTTACTTAAGAATATTGGGAATTCTTTAAATTTTTAGTGCTGCATGAATACAGTTATTAGTTAATTCTCTGTAACTCAATACTGTGATCTGTAGACATGGACACTGTCAAAGATCCTGAGTAAAGTGTTTTTCAGCAGGGTCAGGTTAGAGCTAAACTTGCCTTTATGAAATTTAGGTGCTTTTCTAAAAAATTTTGGAAAAGTTTATGTAACAGTGATTTTATTTTATTTTTTTGTTGTTTAGCAATAGAGAAGATGGACATGGCTACAGCAAAGAAAGTAAGAAATAACTCCAAACTGGTAACAAAACCTTTCATTGGCTGTTTACCAGTTTGCTGTCCCAGCTCATGGTTGTGATTGACACTTTCTCTGCACGTGGCAAAACAAGCACTTCAAGGTTTTATCCACTGGTGGTATAAACAGCTTTTTTTTCTCTCCCATTTGTCTGCCTTCCCTTCATCTCCCACCCAAGCTACAAGGACAGATAAAGTCAGCTTTCATTGCCACAGAGCAGCATCACAGCCTGGGCTGTCAGGACTTTGTGATCAGCAGCTCAGGGAACAAAATCCATTTGATAATGGGGGTAAGTACCCAAGATGTGTCTGTGACAATTGCTCAGGGGTCACTGGTGGTGGGTTTTGATCAGCAATAAAATTTCTCTTTAGCTGGTTGGGAAAGAAGATGCTCAGACTTTGCTGCCTTTCATTTTCCTCCCTGCACATGTAAAGGTTGTCAGTTGTGCAGCCTGTCTTGCAGCTTCTTCCTCATAGGAAAACAACCTGTCATTTCAGAAATCACTTTGTTAGGATGGATGAGGGGAAAATATTTTCACCCTGGGTGAAAAGAACTTAGTAAATCACTGGTTCCTGGGCTGTACAGGCTGGACCATTTATAGTCTCATCCTTGAGCTCACAGACAAACCCAAAGGTGTCAAGAATCTTCTAATCAGGTTCACATTCAAAAGTCTTGCTGAAATAACAATTAAGGCAAATCAACAAAGCCCTTAAGCATGAATTAAATACAGGAACTAATAAAAAATTAAAATGTAGACATATTTTGGAATGTTATTTTGGACCAGAAACAAGTTTTCTGAGATTATTTTTTGAAGCCTCTTGAATTCAATCTGATTTTTCTCAGTGGGTCCAGTGTGATTTCATTCAGCTTTTATGTTCTATGGGAGTGGAAAGTGGATGTTTTGAAATACTGTTTTTAGGAGAGCTAAAAACTGCAGACTGTAACAATCACTGCAACAAAATCAAGAATCACAGAATATGCTGAGTTGAAAGGGACCCACAAGGATCATCAAGTCCAACCCTTATCTTGGAAGGAGAAAGGAAAAAGGTTCCATTAAAAATAAACAATTTTAAGTATTTTTCTGAACATCAGTATGGGAATAAGGTTTAAGTCAGTTTTGCAGCTTTCCCAGTTAAAGGTCAGTTGTCAGTGGTCAAATAACTACTGTCTAAGCCCATTTTACTGTGCCTTTCCTCCCAGGGTGAAGGGGATTCTGTGCTCTCCAAGTGGGAGGTGGACACTACCAGTGCCCTGGTGTCTGCTCAAAGCTTTGCTGATTCAAGTCTGATCAAAGGTAAACAGGGTTTTTTCATTTCACAGACAAGTGTAGAACTCACATTTACTTGCAGAAAATACCAGTTGGCAGTTATTTCACTGCTTTTAGTAAACACACATTCACCAAAGAGAGCACTTCTTGTAAAGGTACAGCCAAAATGTGCCCCCAAATTGCAGAGTTTACCTTGGACATGCAAATCACAGTTGTCTTCAGGCTGAACTTTGCTTGGTTCTAGGGAGTTCCATCAGGTTAAACATCCAGGTTTCCAGTGCTTGCTTCTATGTTTGAAGATGTTTTTGCTTCAAATACATTTCTCAAGAAAAATAATACATTTGTGTGTCTATGGACACTTTTCAGGTGCTGCAAAACTTCAGGTGCTTGACAGTCTGCTGTTTGTTTTGGATACAGAGGTATGGGAAATGATTTCCTTTAGTCTTCACCCTACAGTGTTCTTGAACCAGCTTCTAAACTTATATTTTAAGGTAATAGCTTTAAAAGAGAGTTTCCATAAAGTAAAGCTCAAGAGCATCTTGATCTTCCTGTGTTGATTTTTTTTTAATTCTACTATTAATTATGTAGAGCTATGGACTAGGTTAGTATTTTGCTCAAAAAAAGAGACAAAAAATGTCTTCTATGAAGAAAATGTGAAATCATATCTGATTTTTTATGGTTTTTTTAAATCTAGAACATCTTAAGCATGTGGGATGTTTATTCTCTTACTCTAATTTGGGACTGGCCTTCAATACACATTGAAGAATTTCTTCTAACTACAGAATCAGATTCTTCTCAAGTCCTGTGGTGAGTGAAGTGTTACAGCACCAATCCTGAGAAGGGAAACATTGTCTGGAGTTACAGGAAATGTGCTGTTAGAATCAGATCCATTTGAAAAGCTTCAAAATACCAGAAGTTAAATACATGACCTGTACATGCTAAACCACTTATTTTTGGGTGCACTACAGGATTTTTAACTGTGCATGTTTCCATGGAACACCAGATTTCCCCAAACTCAGAAGCAAGGCTATTTCAAAGTTTCAGCCTGAGGTTCATACAGCATATTTTGCTTTATCTCTTTCTCCTTCTGCAGGGAAGGGCTTGCCAACCTTAAACTGATTGTCATGACAACACCGGATACCAAACAGGTATAATCTCTTTATAGATCTGTTTATCTTTTATTCTGTTCCTCCCTTGTTATGCAATTGCTCCCAGGAAGAAAAAAAAAGGGAGAGGAAGTGAATGGCTAAATATTTGGAGCACACACAATTCTCAGGAGCTTCAAGTCCAAGCTGAAATGGGACCACCAATGTATTAGGATGTAGAGTGAGGGCTCTTGGGGTGTGTCCTGGTGGTGACCAGGGCAAGCTGTGCCACTGTTTGGGATCTTTTATGGGTTCTTTGGGGTCGATTTGTTTGGGGTTTTTAATGGTAGGTAGGTAAGGAAGAGCAGCAAAGTTTTCTGTGAGAATTGGTGGGTGCAGGTTGACCAGGACAGATACAACTCACTGCTGAAGTGGGAAGAATAGATTTTTCCATCCTTGCAGGGACACAAACACACTGCTAAGTCCAAACTTGAGCCCTGCCTTACTCACATACCAAAGCCAGGCTGGGCTTTTACAGTTCTGAACTCTCTGTCTCACCTCCCTTCTCCCAGGCCTTTAACAACATTCCATTGTCTTCCTTGAGAGAATTCCATTTCTTTCAGCAGACAGAAAACAACCCAAAGGAATCACGGAGTGTGACAATTCCCACACTGAAACAATATTCTTAGCATTCCCCAGCTGCAGAGTTATCTTGGGGGAAACAGCTAAAGAAAGAAAAACACCTCCTCTTCAGATCTTCCTCTTTGAGCCCCTTCCTTCTCAGCTCCACCTTCACAGCTCCCCTCAGAGCAGTGTCTGCTGCACTCAGCACCTCCCTCCAGGTGCACTCTCTGAAACAGGATGGCAGGATGAGCATTATACAATTCCTTACATTACATTAAACCTGTCTGGTTTTACATAATAGGCCTAGGGAGGGGCAGCAGCTACAGCTCCATTGAGCTTCCTCACACTGGAGAGCTGCCTTTCCTAAAAACCTACAAAAATAGTTGTCTTCCCTCTGACTCCGTGAGAATTCAGAAATGATTCTGCAAACCTCACCCTGGCACCAGTGTAAGAAAAAGAGATAATTCTGACAATTCTGCCTTCTTTGTTTGTTTTCTCCTTTTTTTTTTTTTTTTTTTTTTTTTTAATAGATGAGAAGTCTAATGGTTTTTGCCTTGCCCACCATGCAAAAGCTGTACTCTCTGGAAGTGTCTGTTGTTTCATCCCTGGTTCAAAGTGGGATTTGCACAGTAGGTGTAGATGATTTTGTTCTTTGAAGAAATATATTGCTCTTAATACATAGAAATATTGAAAGAGGGTATCATGTTATACTTGTTAGATTAGAATCAATTTGTGCTAGAAATTGTGCAAGAACTATACAAAGGAAAGTCAAGTGATGTCCCCAAAGGATGGGGAGAAATACAGTATCATATAGCAAACTGAACAGTTTAAATTTAAGCCCAGGCCTACTGCAATATTTAACTGTGCTGTCAGTTGTTCTTGCTGCTTTTACAGCTAAAAACTGTGATATTTTAAGCTCTCTTAGCATAGAAAAATGCTCTGCATTTATCTGGAATTCATTTCTCCTACTGTTTAAACAGCTTCCTTAAAAAAGACATTTAAAAAAACCCAGGCAGCTTCTCTGAGAGAGCAGCAGGATTTGAGTGCAGACCAAGACACATTTAGTGCATTACAGCTGTGCTTCCTCATGACTGATCTCCTTTGCCACCTAATGCTTTCTGTGATTGCATGTTGCAGGATACAATCTACTTCTTGGAAGGAATTCATGAAAAGCATCAGATGTAAGACAACATTTTGTTTCTCACCAGATCAGTGTTGTATAAAAATGGCAGATTGCTCCCACATAGGGCTGTTTCATCCTTAAGGAACTCACATCATTCCCTCTCATCCTCAGGCCCTCTGAAGACCCAGTTTCTATAGTTGTGATGAGAAGTTTAACTGAAGCCTTGCCAGAAAACAGGTATTTTTTCCTGTGAAACACTATTTTATGACCTTTTTTTCCACTCTGTGGTTTGGCACTGCTACTGGAGTAGCTTTTCCTTTCCTTTCCTTTCTCCCCCCCAGACTGAGTCGCTTATTGCACAAACACAAGTTCACTGAGGCAGAGAACTTTGCTATCCAGTTTGGACTAGATGTCCAGGTAAGTTGTTCAATGATAAACACATTTAAATTAATTAGTGTAACTGAACTTATAAGTTAGCCTCTTGCCATATAGTCCAACAGAAGGTATTAAAAATATGACAAATACAGTGTAACATTACAACACAACTCTACTTGAAAGCTAATTCAGAATCAGAGGACTGTGAGGTGAACTGTGTTTTTATTGACAATAACTAAGAAACCTTGCAAGAAGAAGTGATGCAGAAATACATCTGCTCACAAGAACTGCTGCTGGGTCAGGACAAGGCACATTTGTCCCTTTAGTTTGCAGGAAAAAGTGTTGCTAAAGAAAGAGACAAAACAGTGAACAACAGTGTAGATTTTTTCAGCTGAGGGCTCTGCTTAAAACTCAGTTGCATCGAACTGAACACTGTATTTTTTGAACAGCTTGTATACCAAGTGAAAGCAAACATCATCTTAGAGAAACTGGCTTCAGCCTCTCTTGGGAGTTCTGGTCGGGACGCCTGGCTGGATCTTGTGAAAGAAGCCAAAGAAAACCTGCAAAAAATTCAGGTTTGGTTTTTCTCCTGCCCTCTTTCTCTATTACAGTAATTCAAATTGTAAAGGGTCTTGGAATTAATGTCACTGTTTCCTTGTGCAACCAGGACAGCCAGTTTGTTGTGAATTACTGCATCAATGCTTCGTGGCCACTCTATGAAACCACTCAAGAAATGCTGAACTATGCCAAAACCAGAGTAAGGGGCTTTATTTGCTTCAGTTGCTGACAATCTTTGATTCCTGTCCCACACTTCTGTCCCAGCTGGGAGGGGGACACACCACATACAGTCAGTAAAAAGTAAAGGCATTATGTGTTCTGTGTTACCAAACATGAAGGAGCAGCAGGACTTATTCCAACTTGCTGTTGCCCAAGGGCAAAAAATTGCTTGCAGTTTTATTTTTGCATCAGAAAGCAGTTCTAGTTTGGAGTAGCAATCTTTTTAAGTACCCTTGAGATATTAATTTTCCAACTAAAGCTCAAAATAGGTCACCTTTTCTGTTTTCATTGTTTTAGCCCTTCCTGCCTTATCAACCAGCATCAGAGAGATGCTCATTATCTGCCTGAACCCCCCCACGTGCAGAAATGCAGTCAGGTTAGGTTGGATCACTTGGATCCCAATCTAACACTGTCAAACACAGACCTCAGTTGGCAGGGCTCATGTCTGGCCTGTTCTGAGATCTCATTTCATGTATTTGTTTCAGATCTTGAAGAAAGATGATAGAACCACTGCTGCACCATCTGATGGGCCTCCAGTGTCCTTAACTGAGGTGAGGACAAACCTCCTGGACCTTATGTAGAGTTTTTAAAACTGCACTGCTGTTGAACTTTAAAGAGTCTAAAACAGATGATATTTTAGACCATGAAAGAGAACCACAGTAAGGACAGGTTCAGAAACAAGCCATTCCTTCAGTCACAGAAAATCAATTTCACATGCTGCATAAATGGAAGGCAGAACCTTCCATAAAGTTTTTAGGTATTTAATTTTGTTTCTTGTTTAGTCCTGTTTTTAAACTGGGCAGGCCTCGTCTGCCTTCAGAGAAAATCAGTGTAAAGTGTTACACAACTCACATTTTTGATTAATGCTTTGTTGAAGACACTTAGATAATAAACTGAAATTCTTGAAAAGTCTTTCTTTCCCTCCATTCTCCCTCCTTGTGATGGTTGTGCTAACCCTGTTAATACCAGTTTTTGGGAAGCCAGGAATTGACCTTAAACCTCTTGTGTGCACTCAGGTACTGAGAGCTCAGGCAAGGCTTACAACTTTCTATGGAGCTTTTGGACCAGAGAAATTCAGGTTTGTTTTGTTAAGATTTAAAGCCAATTTAATCCTAATGGTTAAATATGTGCCACTGAACTGAAGATTAGTTTGCTTTTTTAAATTTGAGTTCATTAAACTTTAAACTTTTCCTTTCCTGCCTGAATTTTCCCATCCTGTGCTTTGGAGAAGGGAGAATGAAGAGAGGCTGAGTCATTCTGTGTGTTGAAAACATGAATTATCCATTGCACATGCACTTGAATAGATTTTTTTTCTTCAATATATAAAGAAGGGGGGTGATTTAATACAAACACAATCTGACTGCCCTCTCTTCCAGCACACAGCACTGGAGAGAAAAGGTTTGAAGTTCTCCCCCTGCTCCTTTAACACTGACACATAACAAAGCTCCTTTCCCCTCTCATTTCCAGTGGCATTGCTTGGACAGAGTTCCTGAACAGCAAGGACATGTTCAGGAACATCATCTCTCAGCTGGAAGGAGGACATTTCTCTTGTGCACAGTACCTGTGGCTCAGGCACCAGGTGAGGTGGCTCAGACACCTCTGCTATTTCTGGAGCCTCTGAACTCTTCAATTCTCCAGCCTGATCTCACAGCCAGGCCAATGTAGTTACAAAGCAGCCCCTCAGAGGAGCAAAGGGCTATGGCAGAGTCTCATCTCTCACCACAGAGATTGCCTGTTCACCTGGGCCCTTGGGAGGCTGAGCTTCTCATTGATTTAGGGCTAAAATAGTATTTCTGATGTCAAAATACCTATTTCTAGGTCTCAAGGGTGACAGTGCTTTGATTTATTCTGTGGTGCTTGTAATTGTCCATTTATTTTTCTTGCAAGCACAGCTCTCAGGATTTTCAGGTGGACATTTGCTGCCTACCTTAAAATCCTTCAAAAATGACCACACTGAGTCCTTACTCTGAATGACACATTCAAATTAGTGGCTGTGGGCTGCTCTTATAATTTTTATTGCAGGACTTTCAGGTCCATGTCTGTCCTTTTCTTAATAAGCCAGAAGTATAGAACAAGTCCTAAAGTAACAGGACACTGTAATTTGCAAAGAAATTGCTTCAATTAGGTCTTTTTTAAAGAAAATCATGCTGTAGCTTTTCTGATCAGGGCTATTTTTTTTTAATTCCTGTCAATGATTACTGAGATTTTCTCTTTGTATTCATGAAATTTACTGCTTCTTCCTGTTAGTGAAACAGCTTTATAAAGCATCAGGTAAGCATACACTCCATCTGCCTATAATTGTTCTGGTTTAATCTTTTAGGCAGACTTTGAAAACAGCTTTGATGAGAAAATGCTGAAGGACTTGCTCAGTGCCATCCCTTTCACTGTTCCTTTGAATGAACTGTGTTTGTGGCTCAAAAACGTTGTGATCCCCTTCTCCAGAAGAGTTGTGCCAACTGGACAGGTAAGACTGACTTAATGCAAAATGTCATTTCCTCAGATTTAAATTCATTTTTGAGTCAAACCTACAGCCTTTTTTTAAATGTCAGGACCTTGATCCTCTGTTTTTTGAAAGGGATTCTCTCTACTGTTTATGGTTTACTTGATTTCTTTTCAAAGGGATTTCTAATGGCAACTTTCTCTCTGATAAATAACATCCCTCTGCTCATCTCTGTTGTTTCTTTTCCCAGAGAATACTAGCCAGGTGGCTGGAACAAGGTGCTCGAAACCTGGAGCTGACTGACAAGGTGAGTGGCCTGCAGGGGCTCTGCATTCCTGTGTGTCCAGGTGCACACTGGGGTTTGCTCATGGCACTTCTCTTGGGCAGGCAAACTGGCCCCACAACGGACTCCAAATGGCAGAGATCTTTTTTACCAGTACAAGTCCGGGTGAAGGGGGACTGACAGCTTTGGACCAGCTGGCTCCTTTGGTAAGAGATGTGGCAAAGATAAGAATTACCTACTAAGAGGCCTCAGAACAGATCTCTGTGCTAGAGCTGGAATGGGCAATGATAATATCACCATTGCTTGGGGTAAAGACTGACTTAATTCCATGAAAGAAAGGAACCAAGTTCCAATTCCTTTGTATTTAAAGATTAACAAAATGTTTATGGCAGCCTTTGAAGAGTCTTCTAACATTTCACTCCTGAACACTGTTTCAGAGATGTGCTGACTGTGAAGAGATACAGAGGTTAAAGAAGCTGGTAAATGATTTGCAAGAATTGATAAAACTGTATGGGAAATACAACTGCAGGCTGGCACTCTCTGACTTTGAAAAGGTAATTCTGCAGGCATTTCCAAAAGTGCTTCTGAGTAGTGGGTTGCTCTGAGAAGGAGAAAAATCCTGCAGCATGCAGCTCAAAACCAGCAAAAGAGGATTCCTGATGGACTGGCTGGTTGAACTGGTGCTCATCAGCTGCTAAGGCTTGCTATGCTTGTTACAAACTTTCTTTCAACTCTGGGTGTAAATACAATGTGCCAAGACACTGAGAAGCTGTGGCTCAGAGCCCACGGTGTGCAGCTCGTTACAGACCCTGCATCACAGAGCAGGCAACAACAGAGACATTAGAAGGAGCTTGGCTAAAGAAGGTTTTGTTTGAGCTAAGGAGGGGTGTTTGCTCTTGAAATCACTCAGTGGGTTTCAGTGGGCTCTGGAAGCTGAACTGTTTCGAAGAGATGTAAAGGCTCCTCTGCTGAGGGGTGTTCTAACATGGCATTTTTCTCCCTCTGCCCAGGAAAATGCAACTACGATCGTGTTTCGCATGTTTGATAAAATTTTGGCACCAGAGCTTGTCCCATCAATTTTGGAGAAGTTTATCAAACCCTACCTGTGTGAACATAATCTGCAGAAGGATGAACTTCTTCTACAGTACATAAAGGTATCCCCATTTTCTTCCCTTTGAAGGAAGTTATTCCAACATGAGCAAGCAGAAAACAAATCTGATGAGTGGTTTTGTTTACACTTGAATTTTAGGACCAGCTTGCAGGTTAGCTTATACCTGTCAGGGATCTTAATGCTAGTTACCATTTCAGCTGTGAGGCTGTAAGAGATACAAGGGGAGTTAGCCAAATCTATCCCAAAAATTTTTGTTTCTAAGACAGTCCTATCAAACCTAATAATCCTCTTCTGACTGTGCAGGATTTGCTGGAGCCTTGTCGGACACGGTCCATTTCAGTCTTTGAAACTGCATGGGAGGCAAAGGCCATTGCTGTCATTTGCTGTATCTCTGACACAGATGTAAGTATATTTCAGGAGAGAGGCATCAAGTGACTCCAAAACACCAGTTCAGACCAAAACATCAATTTTGCATAAGCGTCTGAGTACCTTTTTACATGAGTGCTGTGAGGAGAAACTGGTATGGTGTCTTTTTATTCTGTCTTAGTCATCTCCTATGTGATGCTCTTTGAGAATTAAACTGTAGTTCTGATGTCACCACATGGAAAACTCACCAACTTTGATAAGTAGGAAACTCAAGCTCCACAGTGCTGGAAATTACCACAAGCATTTTCCAATCCAACTTGACACCCCATATAAAGATACTGAATGTCCTTTATGCAAGTGGAGACTGGGCAAAGGAATAAAGACCTTGCCTAAAGGAATCAGTCATATGTGAGCAGTACTTGAAAAGACTGATTTGAAAAGGGAGCTGTTTCTGTTCCTTTTGTAGCTGAAATTCGATGCAGTTCTCCAGCTGATGGGCAGTGCCACAGTGCCATGGAGTGCAGCAGTGGAGCAGCTGGTGAAACAGCATTTGGAAATGGATCATGGCAAGTAAGAAACTTCCACAGGCCACACTTGGTTGGGGGAATACTGTGTGTCTGATGGAGTATGGTGTTAAATCACAGAGCAAAGAAATTAATAGGAGTCTAATTTCCCCACAGAGTGAAGTTACTGCAGGACAGTTACAGGCTGATGGAGATGAAGAAGATTTTGAGAGCCTATGGGATAAGGGATACAAACCTTTTACGGGACAATGAGATGATAATGGTGAGGAATCAGGACTGCAGGCCTGGCTTCTCCCAAGGTCACAGTGGACAGCACTTAGTGAGGTTTTCAGAGTTTGTTATTTTTTTAAGACCTCCCCTTCATTAGGAGAAAACACAAGTATTTCTGGGAAAGTTCCTTGGCATCCTGAGGAGCCAGATGGATATTCAGGGTTCCCAGGTTAGTTCTCTCCCCAGTTACACTTCAGTCAGGTTTTGTCCAGACAGAAGTTTTCAGCTTCCAAGTAACTTGCCTGGCACGAGCTGTACAATCCCAGTGGTGAATGAAGAGTGGACAAATTAAATCCTTTGTTATCCTGTGCATCAAGAAACTGGAGTCCATATCTGTTTTCTTCCTGCAGATGCTTGTGAGATACATCCTTAAACAGGATAGCCCCACTGCTTTGGAGGATGCCCTGAAAATTGTAGAAGCATATGCACTGCCCACTGGGGAAGTCTACTTTCTGAGGATGATAGACCTGATTGACAAAGAAAGGGTATGCAAATACTTCATGTCAGTTGATTTTGGAATTTAAAGACACTGAGACCTGTTTACAACACAGGGGCAAGTTGTTTTGCTTCCCCAAATCTTATAAGCAGTTTACATACATATTTTTAATTAGAATTCTACTAATTCTACACCTAACTGCCTATACTTAACATTAAAAAGGAGTCCTTTGTCAGAAAATGTCCTTCATTTGTGGCAGAAAAGGGTTAAACATGACCTACAATAGACAGGTTTGGAACTGAAGTTGGTACCTGTTTTCACATTCTGGTTTTGCTTACCCAACTGGCCATTGTGCAGTCCTTGTGTCAGAGTAAAGACACACACATACCTGAGCCTTTCCAAACACCCACTTCTTTTGATTATTTCTGCTTTAATTCTGTGTGTTTGTTTTTCTGCCTTCAGGGGGAGGAGTCTCTGACTTTGTTAAAGTCTCTGACTCCTGCTGAAGCTGAGGAGGTTGCAGAGAGACTGACTATATGGGGAAAACTGGTGCTAAAGAACAAACCAGATGACTCTGAAGAGGTACCAAGTCTTGCCACGTTGTAGAGTGTGTGCACAGTTCATTCTAAATGCTGTTCTTACTCAGGTGCTTAGAAAAGGTAGGGATGCAAATGGAAAAACTGTCTTCCAGCAAATAGGGATGGATGAACTGGTGCTGCTTTGAGCAAGTTGGGCTGGGGGGGCTCCTGAAGCCTCTTCCAACCTGACCTTGTGCACTCTGTAATTTTCTGTTGTTTTTAAAGGCATCTCCACACACTGCCATGGCTGTGTGAATCCAATTAATAATGTGTGGATCCTGCTGCTGTTCTGTGCTGTTATTACACCTCCAGTCCCACGTATTTTCCAGCTCTTCAGTTCCTTGGAAAACACCTATTTAAAGACTGCAGGAGTGGCTTTGCCATGTGGGTTGAAGCCTCCCAGTTGACAGTACACACATCTTGCAGCCACAGAAGGGAATTTGTGTTAACAGTTGATTTGGGGGGTTATTTTGAGCAAGGGAAGGAAAAAGAAAAGGAGAAGGGGGGGGGGGGATTTCCAAATTCCTGTGAGAAATAACAGCCTGTGTGCAGTAAATACATATTACACCTAGAAAGTATTTACTGTTTCCATAAGGGGGTTAATATTTACAGTAACTCTGTTCCCTTGGGTTTCAACCAGTTGTATCTTACACTTGGTAATTGTTGCTTAAGATGTTTGGAGAGCATTACAAAGTATTTTACCAGAGCTGAAGCCTGAGGGTCACTGGCTGCTGCCAGCAACACTTTGACCAGAGAAAAGAAACCAAACCCATCAACCTCTCCCTTTCCTGCAGCAAAAATCACAGATGTTTGTGACAAAGACACTCGTGGAAGTCCTTAAATTCCTGCTCAGCACTCAGAAAGGTACAACTTTAACACCCTACAATGTTTGTTTGGAAATGCAGTCAGGGAGTAACTGGTTTTCTCCCCCAACAGACAGTCCTGTGAAGGAACATGAATGTGAAGAAAACCTCAAGGTGTTTGAAACCCTTGCTACCCTGCAGGTAAGGAACTTGAGAGTTCCAAACCACTCTGGATTTGCTGCAGTTATTCCACATTTTTTCTTAGCATGTGGATTATATTAAAAATTAATTGTATTCAGGATGTACATGCAAAGGTTGTTTTTTATTATTGACTTCAAAGGGACTCCAAGGCCAATCCAACAGTTTAAAGAGTGCCTGGGAAAGTTCCCAATTAGAACTCAGTTGTCTATTTAAACCAAAAATTTAGATACTCTCCCAAAGTCTTAACTGCTAACACTTCAAGCATTTCATGCTATGCCCTGTAATATTTTATTAAGATCTTGATTGGTGGGTAAACTTCTATTATTGAATCTGGCATTTGAGCATGGGGTATCCTTTGGGGTTTTTGTTTTGCTTCCCTACTGCCTGGCAAAATTCTCTCATTTCCTACATAAATCAGCAGTTGGTAGAAACCAGTAAAGTCAACTTTGTACTGAAATACTCCTCTAATGAAACAGGTAATATAAAAACATTTCAACAAAAAAGGAGAGCCCAATACTTTTCAAGGAACTTCCATGGGCACAAATATTTAATGTTGTTGTTGCAGGAATATTTTGACATCTTTCTCTCAGTTGAAGAATTCAGCAACCCTTCTCTGGTGTCTGAGCTTCTTGAGCACCACATAAGTGCCTATGAAACTGCCAGGTCTGCCAAGGCCAGGAAAGGGCAAGCACTGAACTGTAACTCAGCAGATGGCAAAGCCAGGAAGCCCCTCACTGAATCCAGGCTGTACAGGCTGGCTTTGCTCCTGCAGCTCTCAGAGCAGGAACTGGGCCAGAAGCTGGCCCTGAGAGCACTGGATGCTGGAAAAGTTGAAGTTGCTGTAAAAATATGCAGGTAAAGCTGCAGAGGTTTTCCAGAGCTCACTTTTAGTGGGCTCTTCTGAACTGTTTCTGGTACTTTGCAGGATGAAGTGCATGCAGAGCAAAGGGAAGGGGGTTTTGGGTTTGTTCTTTTTTTCTAAAAATGAGTGTTTAAGCAACAGACTTACTGTTTGTGTGCAATACTGAGGGGGGGAGTTAAGTCTCTGTCTCTGAAAATTGCCCCTGATTTTTGCCATGATCACTCAGTGAAAAGATTCCCTGCACCTTTCGTAGTGAGAGGTAAGAAAGGCCAAATATTAAACCACCATCATGAGAGTTGTTGGCTCCCACAGAAGGAAACCATTGCACACTGACTGTGCACACCAGGCCATGGGTTGCAGGTGGGCTCTGCCTCAGCCTTAGGTTGTCACATAATTTAAACTTACTACCAATTCCCCCCAAAAGAGATCAGATGAAAATGGTAAATGTGTTTTTATTATTAACATGTTTCGTCTGCTTCAGCATCTCTAGGGTACCTCCAGTGTACTTTTCAGTCACAGCAGTGAGTGATACAGGGGGAAAAACTGAAAGGGAATTAAATCATTAGAACAGAATGTGGCCTTCAGTAAAAGAACTATTGGGTTTTTAACATCCATTTTCTTTTTGCTAGGGAGTCCTATGAAAATCACTGTAATGAAGGCACAGGGAAGCTGCTGTTCTCAGTGTGTCAGAGGCTTTGCCACATGTTGGGAGCTGATGTTCCAATGATCATTCCCACTGACCTAAATCTTCCAGCAGTGATCCATGAGCTGGCCTGCCAGGCAGCCACAGTGTGTAGTGCAGGTAATTCTTGTTGTTGTTATACTTTGTGTTCCCCTTGGGAGCCCAACTTCCCAAAGAGCAATCAACAAACCTGCAAACAAAGTGGCTTTCTGCATATGCACCTGTTAGGTGCTGCAGAATGGTTTCCTTCTAATGGAACTTGTGAACCTTCCATTTGTGCTGATGAGCTTAATGTTTTTACAGACTTACTGCTGGATTGTGTGGAGCTCTGTCAGTACACCCTGATTGCCCAGGACACCTACAGGCAGTGCCAGATTGACAGCGAGGGATTTACAGCAAAGGTATTTGCTGCTCTGCCCACTGCATGTCTTATTTGCCCTCTCATTTCTCCACCAATACTTAATCAGAAAGCAAACACCACCAAAAAAACCCCACACAGAGCTCTGCAAATCAAAACCTCCTCAACTATGAGTGCACTTCAGCTTAGAGAATGATGTGAGGCCTGAAAGCTGTGAGAAAGCACGAGCAGCATCTCCCCTTCATACATCCTGCTGACAATATCAGTGATTTTACTGGGGAACTGCTGCCAGGACTGCAGAAGAGCTGACTTTACAGTGTGGCAGGGAGGGTTGGACTTTTAAATGCATGCATTATGTGAAGGCACTGCCAAGAGTTTTGTAAAACTAAGGATGATCAAGTCCTTGAATAGCATCTTTGTTTTTTGTTTAGGTCAAGCAGTGCTTTAGGCTACTCGAAATGAATGGGCTCTTCCAGCTGGAGAGGAGCAGAGCAAAGTGGCTGGGCAATGTTTATGCACAGAATGTGATTTTTCTAAAATAAATGATCCATTTGAAAAACGTTTGCTTATCGTATTTGGCCAAAATGTTTATGAAAGCCTCCATTAAATTAATTAAGGAAGCATTTTGGCTGTACAGCTCAATAACTGCAACGTGAAAGAGAAATGTGGCCACTCAGGGGAGGAAATGTGTTTATTGCTGCTGGCCATTCAACAGAAGTAGGAAAGTAAAATGCATTTGCAGACAGAAGGTTGTGTTCTATTCCTGTATCCCAAAACTGGAACCTCTTGCAACACTCAGTTTGTTAGCAGACTTATTAACTCTCCCTTTTGTTGTGTGTACTTTTGACAATGTTCTTGTTTAGGCAACATCTTTTGGAGGAGATAAAGATCCTTCTGAAGAGTGGACCTATGGTGACTTCTTTAATGAAGATGGGATAGTCCTTGATGCACAGACAACTATGCCAGTTACATATGAATTTATTTCTTCTGTTCTGCCTCTTTGTGGTAAACTTGCTTTCCTGAACACTGAGTCTGTATTTCTTACTGATTTTGATCTAGAAACATAAAAACTCAGAGTGTATAGGGAAATTATCACCCCAGTTAGACAAACTTAGAGAAGAAATACCCATAGCAGGGCATGGGATGGAGCATGGGATGGGAAACTTTGGGGTTTGTGCTGGTTCAGGAAAAATCTCAATGCCAAATGCCTGAGGTCTTGGAGAATGCTCTGGAGAAGTGTTGCTACAAACTTGTTCTGTTCTTAGGATCTTGTCTAGACATTCTGGTAGCCACTGATGAAAATAGGGTTTTATCAAGATGAATTTCAGCTCATTCTAAAAGGATTATCCTTCCATTCTACACCACTGTGTAGATAAACATAACTGTTAAAATTTGCAATTATTATAAACAGAAGTCTACAACATCATAGGTGCTGAGAAAGATATTCCCTCCTGGAAAATCACCTCTGATCAGGCACAGCTCAGAACAGCAGCCAGTGGCTCCCAGAGCTCACTGTCTCCATTTTCTGTGGTGTCCCTGCAGGGTTTTTGAGGTGCTGCCAGACCTCAGGGTGTTGCTGAGATCCTGGCAAAGTGCTGATGTGTGTTTGTGTGTCTTTCAGAGGACAAGGTGTACCCCTTGGAGTCCACAAGCCTGGCAAACCGTGTATTTATTGAAGGTATCACAGAGGGCTTTGCCTTGCAAGGGACCTTAAGGATCACTTAGTTCCACCCCCTGCCATGGGCAGGGACATGATGGCACTCAAAGTATAAACCACCCCGGAAAACATGAGGTTTAAATTCTACCTACACGATTTACTCACGGGGGGCTTTTGTAAAGCCATATTTTAGGGGGCTGGTTTGGTTCAGCACAGAACACACCAGTTTGGGGGGTAATTCCTGCCACCCCACCGTGGCATTTTGGGCTTGTTCTTCAGTACTGGAGTTCTGTGAGTTAGGATCATCAAAGCCTGTCTGAGAAGATGACTTCTGGTCAAAAACTTCAGGGTTTTGAACTAAAATAAGAATCTGCATTAAATCAAAACCTTGAAAGTTTCAAAGGGAACTAAGGCTGATGATCCTGTGCCGTAAATTTAACAAAGAGAAACCGCTCCGACTGAAATTGCAGGAACAATATGGCTAATATAAACACCCTGACTGCTTTCTGGGGTTGCTTTTGGCAGGGCAGAACCTCCTGGTGCCCGTTGGAGCTCCCCTGAGTGCAGCAGTGCAGAGCCTGCTGGAGTGCAGTCAGTGTGAGCTGGCCCTGAGGCTGACGCTCTGCGCCTTCGGCTCCTGCCTCCAGCACGGCGTCTCCAACACCACGGACCGCGCCCTCAGTGAGCAGGTAGGGCAAGCACCGTGCTGCTGCCTGCCCAGGGCCGGGCTCAGAAATGGCCCACCTTATTAGCAGGTGTAGAGCACTTTGGGGAGGCAGGGGGGAGGCTCTCACCAGGACCCTGCTGCTACCACCACCTGACCAGATGTTGAGCCAGTCTGTGAAAGGAGCTGGTGGTTTCTTCCCTCTTTCTCTCTGCAAGGCATGTTCAGAACTAAGCTTTCAGTCCTGGTCTAGAATGGACAGGTGAGTAAGGGTTTATAGTGTTGCTTTATCATTGGTTAGCAGGGGAAAAGTCATGAGCAGAATATTCAAGAAACATGCCTCAATTAAAAAAACACTTGAAAACAGAAATCCTTTTTCTCTTTAGAGGAAATCTTTGTAAGACCCTAAATAAGCCTGAAAATACAATTATTATATACCTATTATTACTGTAGTACCTACTGTGTTGTAAATGACAAGAAAGTGGAAGGGTTAGAATGTATTTTTAATTAAGTGCTTTGTTTCATAACAGCTCTACAGTGTCAATACACTTTCTGAGACCAAAGCCTTCCTCATTGCCATGAGACAGAAGTGTTCTTCAGCAATCAGGACCACTACCCTGACCCTGCTTCACAAGGTGAGAGGGCTCTGGGCAGGGTGAGGGGAAGCCCCTTCCTCCTGCTCTGCCTGGCAGCCCCATGGAATCATTTTGGTTGGAAAAGACCCTTAAAATGGAGTCCAACCAATAAGTCCCCCCTGTCCCTGAGCACCCCAGCTTTCAAACACCTCCAGAGATGGTGACTCCACCACCTCCCTGCTGGGGTGGTTTGGAGCCTCTTGTGGCTCTCTGATCCTACACTAATTGCTCTGCTTGAAAGGTTGTGTACAGTGGGAGCCTCATCCTTAGGGGATCCTTTAGAGTCCTAAATTATAGTAAGGACCTTTTTGATCTGTAGGTTCACTCTGTCTCATTTTCAGTCCTGGGTTAATTTTAGATTTGTAGACTTTTCTAGTTGGGGACAGTTTTTAAAAGAGCCATCTGTAAAACCTGCAGTTCACCACCCCCCAAGGCAGTTCAGACTGAGGGAACTTACTCTGGTTTCAGGACATTCTGATTTTAAGTTCTAAAACCTGAAATGCATTTTTACTCTTTTCTCCCCCCTCTAACTTAAAGGCCCAATACACCTCCAAATTACAGAGTACTTTTTCTGTGTTACACTTTCAGGAGAGAGAGCTATTCAAATAAATTCCTAAGGTTTCCAGGTTTTTTTCCCCCCAAACCACAGGTGTTCAACTCCCGTGTCATAGACCAGAGCCTGGCCCTGGGATACTGCACAATTCTGCCCAAGGAGGAGATGTTCAAGAAGCTCTGGGATGTCATAAACAACACCTGGCAAAACTACAGAAAAGTTTTGGTAAATTCCCACGGCCTTGTATTTCTTCAGCAAACAGAGAACGTTAAGGAGTTTCTCTTTTAAAAACACCAGCACCATCATAAGGCAGGGCAGGAGTTTGCCATGACTGAAGGCAGAGCTGTTGGAACAAGTTCTTCTGTGCCACAACCTGTGCACAGGCAGTTGCTGTCAATATTAGTGTGACTTTTAAGTCCATGCATTGGGTTTCACCTAATTCCAAAGGTTGGAATCATTTATTTCAGGTTATAATTTATATCTCCGTTATATTTGGAATAAGTTTTTCTCTGACAGCAGTTGTCAAGAATGGAATAAATAAATAAATCTATTAAAATGTAAAGGAAGATGGGAAGCAAAGCATAAAAAAACGGAGGGGGAGAGTGACAAAAAATCTGAGCAAATATGTCTGAAAAGTACCTTTTGTATGAGTTTCTACAACATTAAGAAAATATTTTGGAGAAAGTTAATTCTCAAGTGGCTTTGAACTACCAGCTCAGGAGGTGGGATAGTCCTGGTACCATCTGTGGGGTTTGGCTTCATTTTACACAGTTGTGTGATCACTTATGAATTGTTTCAAAGTTCCTCTGAGGATTTAGACCTCAGGATTCCCAATTTTCAGGTTATTTCTTGGACTTGCATTCACTTCCCTGCTCACTCCTTTCAGGCAGTAGCTCTGGTTGGAGCACAACTTGCTGACCAATATGGAGAAGCAGAAGAAAAGAGAAAATTCCAAGAATTGGCAGTTGATGCAGAGTGGGGTATCCAGCTTGGCAAATTTGGGGTAGGTTTTAATTCAGTTATTTATTTTATGTTTTTTTTTTTTCACTAATCACTTAAAAATGTCAGTATAGTCTGAGACTTATGGGGTTTTTTTGACAGATTTCTCATTCAAATGTAAGCACAGTTGGGATTTTGCTTTTAATTCTTCCTTCTGCTTGTCTGCTTAAATAAACCCCAGAAACTGAAATGCAGTAACTGAGGAGCTATAAAAGAACTCTGAAGCTCTTAAGGATTATTTGGCACAGGGGATAGTCAGCAAATGCTTTTTCCTGCTCTAAAAGAGTCTGGATTGAAACTAAAGAAAATATAAAAGGAATTAGTGTTGATATTGTCTAACAGACTTTATTGAGCAGACCAACTGTTTCTCTACCTGTAGATTTCTTTTGAGACTGTGTTCAGACAACCCCCACTGAGGAAGAAGGAACTCATAAGGATGTTGGTACAAAACCCAGAAGTAGACACAGGTCTCATCTTGAACTACTGCAGGTAATTAATTGCTGTGGAATTAGCAATAGTAACCACAGTAACCACATTTACAATAGTAAATGTGATAGTAACCACAGCCACTGAAATAAACTTTGGCTTAAATAAATCCAAATTAGTACAAAATCCGAATTAATATGAAATCCGAATTAATACAATATTGAAATTAATACAAAATCCAAATTGTTCTTTTTAAAGAACATTATTCAGAACACATAGTTGCCTGGGATGACTGTATTCCCAAGGAAGCCCAAAGGTGACAGAGAACATGCTGTGGTTTGTTGCTAGCACCTTCCTGCTGGACAGTGATGCTGCCCTGCAGCTCTGCATCGAGACCCTCCTGCTGCAGAACACCCGCGCCCCCCCGGGGGAGGAGCACCCTGCAGCACCCAGGGAGCAGCAGCCTCACTCCACACTGCTGGCCAGGGCACTCCAGATAACCCCCCTGCTCAAGAGCACCAAAGCCCTGGTCACCAGTCTCACTGGGATATTGTACAAGGTAAAAGAAAATCGTAACCACAAGGGCAAACCGAAAATCCAACACGCTGAAACGACCAAACTAGAGAGGGGTAAAAAATGACATGTTGGGGTTTGGGTTTGGGTTTTGGGGGGTTTGTAGTTAGGGGGTTTTGTGGCTTTGGGTGGTTTTTTCCCAGCACTTCTTGTTTGGTCTTTGCAATATCCTGACACTTGTTTTAGGAATTAGGACTATGAACTGGAAGTCTTTTGTGTTAGAGAATTATGTGATGATGCTTATACTGGCATAACACTGAAGAAACAGTATTGATGTTACAATAGTTGGCATTGAAACTGGGAAGTGTTTACTCACTTGTGTGCTTTTATAAGACAAATCATGTAACATCTTGTAAAAGAGGTCATTGTTTTGAACAGCTGGATCCTTATGACTATGAAACCATTGAAATCATCCTGAGAGTGATCCAAAATGCTGATGAGAAGAACACCAGCCTCCAGCTGGGCCAGGTATGTCCAGAAGGGTCACTGTTACCCTGCCAGTGGCATCTCTCTTCTGGTTTGTTTACTTTTGCTTTCTTGTTTCTTTATTTTTTTCCCCTCCAGGCTTTGAGCCTCCTCAAACATCTGGGGTCTTACCAAAGGATTTCTCCACCTATAGACCTGGAACACCAGTATGTTTTGGAGCAGGTGAATCCCTTGTCTCCAGCTGCTCACACCAGGCTGCCCTTCCATCTGATATTCTTCAGAACTTCACAGTGTTTCTGGAACATCATATGTAGGTTCAGTACTTTTCACTGATATATATATATATATAAAATTCCCTTTCTCTGGGGATTTTAAATTTCTACAGTGTATCTTGTATATTAACTGTAATTCTTTCTAAATGCAGTTTGCATCCCAAGTACTTTTGAAAGCACTTGTGCTCCCAAATTGCTACCCAGTGGAGCCAAGATAATGGACACAGTGCAGGATTTGTCCTCAAATCCTTCCTTAGGACCTCTCAAAGGACCAACATGTCCCACTTCCCAGCCCAGTGTGGTTAATGAAGCTGATACTCCTTCTCTCCCAAAGCAGGTCCCCCTCCTACCAATAAAGTGAAAGTGCTTCATTTCACAGGGAGAGCTGGGAGTGGCCTGTGACACTTCCATAGGCAACTGTGTTTCTCCTTTCAGCCCCAGAGCTCAGTGAGGAATCCTTCCCAACCCTCCTGCTCATTGCCAAGCTGATGAAGGTAAAGCAGCACCTTGAAAGAAATTGTTTGAAGATTATTCCCCCCATCCCTGCAAAAAAAAAAAAAAGGAGCTCTCATCTTTCTTTTGCATGAGTTTGGCCTCACTATGGAAGTTCTGACACCTCTCAATCTCCTTCCCTGTGCTCCAGGTTTCCCTGGATACCTTTCACATGTCTGCAGCTCGATATGTCTTCGAAAAAAAGCTGAAAGCAAAAATCCTTGAAATGAGAACCAGTGGCTGCCCCTCAGTTGTGAACAAGGAAACAATTAAAACTGTGCAGACCATCCAGTCCTACCTGCTGTCCATACTGAACCCAGAGTGGGCTGTGGCCATGGCTCTCAAGATTGCCCAGGAATTCCCAGCAGGTACAAATGGGATGGGGGAAGGAACAGGAGGAGAACAGGCCTGAGACAAGAGTGAGCCTGTGACTAACCATTTGTTCAGTGTTCTCCAAAAAAAAACCCAGGCAACTTGGAGATTAAAAATGAATTTGTCTCCTACATGCAATTTTTATATCACAGTATTACCAACAAATCCTTTTTTCTCTCTTTTTATAGAATCTCTTATCTGAATCCAAAGACATAATTTCTTTTTGCTCTTTAGGCACAAGAGCTTCCCTAATATTTTAAACAGCTGCTACTTTTCATTAATTTATTTGCTGCTTTTTTTTCTCTTTGGAAAGGTCCTGACCATATTCAGGCATTGAAATTCTGCCTTTACCTGGCTGACAAGTGGCTGAAGAACACCCCAGAAAAGGTGATGGGAAACTGCTTGCAGGGCTCTTGTAGGGTCCAGGAGTTCTGATGTATTCTGATTTTTGGTTGTTTGCATAGGGGTGTGTGTGAGTTGTCCCAGAACCAACCCTGATATGGGGAGTGCCTTTGGGGAAGGAACCCCCAGAAGAACCCTCTGTCCTGTGACATTCTCTGTGCTGTGACATGTTCCTCTTCAGAGCCTTGCAGCTCTTGGAAGCTGGACAAGAAACCAGACACAACCAATTGCTCTTCCTTAAGACTTTTTCCTGTTGTGTGCATTTTTCTTGCTGCAGGAGAACGAGTTGGAATCTGTTCCAGCTGTTGGGTCAATACCACAATTAACTCACTTTGAGTTCCAAGACTCTTTAGCTCTTTGTGTTGGTACATATAAAGAAAGGCTGCTTTGACTTGGTTCTCAGGCTCATTTTCACATGGTTGGTAGGGAAAGGGGAGCAAGAATCCCAGCCCTGAGTTTCTGGGGAGTTGCTGAGGCACAAAGAGCACTAAATAGTTCCCTGTACTTAATTGTGTCAAAATTCAAGAGTCTAAAGATTTTAATACTAATCTTTTTCCTTCTCCATTTTACCCCAAAATATCTTAATTTTACATACTGACACGTATTTTATTTGGCTTTTTCACAACATACCTTTGCCATTTTTCCCAAGATACCTTTCCTAGCAGAGCAGGATGGTTCCTACTGTCTGTCTGCAGGAAAAGTCCACGGAATGTACACATGTGAAGGGTTGTTCTTGCTGCCCAATCCCCTGTTCTAACCCATTATAAGTCCAGATGATTTTCCCTGTGCTGTTTGTGTAAAGCTGTGGTGTTCCCTAAAGGATGAGTCCCACAGCAAAGCAGAGGTGCTCCAGAAGAAGTTACACGTGCAGTACAAACGGGCAGCCACGGAGAACGTGCTGCTGAGCCACAGCCTGAGCTGGGGCGGGCAGGGCAAGGCTGTGGGCAAACCAGCCCACCTGCTCCTTTCCCTGTACGAGCACCACAGCATCGGCCAGAGGATCCGCAACCCCACGGGCAGGGGCTGGCCAGGTGAGCACCCCTGCCCCCTGCCAAGGGAGCAAAGGGAAGCCCTTCAAGGAGTGCTTTCCTGAGGCCTCTTTGGGAATCCATTGTCCCCAGATATCCATATGGCAGCTGAGGAGATAGCTGAGATTAATGACCTGGACATGAACAAAATCCGGGATAAGCTGCTGGAGAAATGGCTGTGTCCGAGCACCCTGCCCTCAGAGGTAAGTCACACCAGCAGATTTGCAGGCCAGCTCACATCAAAGAGGTATTTTTGATTTTCACTTGTCCAAAAACCTATGGTTATTTTGCACAGTTTGCCCTTAAGTGGTCATTAAGGATCTATCTAAGATTTCATTCCCTTTGTGATATTCTGCTCCTGTCTCCAGTGAGAAAGACTTGAAATGCTTTCCCTTCTCTCTGTACAGACATTAAAGTCTTACTTTGGTGTTACAAAGAGGTGTGTTCAGCCTAAAAGAGTAAAGCACTTGTAAAGATCATTCTCCTCAAGCACTGGGTGTTGGTTTAAGCAGGGATTTTCAAGCTGTTTATCCAAACAATGTAGAAAACACAACTAGATTTTCACTTCTTCTTACAGAAAACCCAAGAAATCTTTGGAGAAGACGAAGAACTCCAAAGGTAAAGGTGTTGTCTCTCACATAATGTAGTACATTATTTTTAGCTGGCAGGTTAAAAATGGCTTTTTCAAGAAGCCCAATTTTGTGTGATTCAGAACTCACTGTTCTTTTTTCTACTTTCTGGTGTCATCAGGTTTGAGTCATCAGATCCTTATTTATGTCATGGCATGCCATTCTCAGTAACTTACATCTGTGCTTAACAGTGGCTGTTTGGAGGTTCTCCCCTCCTTTTCTATATCCCTGGGATATCATATCTTTGATCTCCTTGTGACAGTGAAACATTTACATGTAGATGAATGTTGATATGTTGGATTTCAGTAGCTGTGCTGGTATTAAAAGCAAGCCTGTTTTTGCAGAGTTATTTACCTCCTTCAGTCCTGCCCAATGGATTATAGCTCAAGACTGCTTTTTGCAATTGCAACATCTACCACGTCTGTAAGTTGCTGAATTCTTATTTTAGCTCCATACTCATGAAATTTTTACCTCTTATTAAAATCAAGTGCTGTCTGCTTAACTGCACAGGCTTCACCCTTAGGCCTTTGTGTCTGCAGTTTCAATAGCTTATAGATCTGGATGAGCTCTGTGTTTCTCCTTCTCCATCAACCTTTGGGGTAAATCTGTGGTTTTCACTGAATTTTGCTGTTGACTGTCAGGAGCAGCCCTTGAACTCTGGGTATTACCTGAAAACAGCCCCATTAAACCCTTTCTAGAGTGTGCTTTAAGCTGATACAAGACATCAGCTCACTCTGGGTGCAGTTAAAGCAGAGTGGTGACATTCCTTTGGCAGAACCTTAACCTCCAGTTTCCCCCCCCTACCCCACGTGTTTGTGGCACTGTGTATCACAAATAGTATTTCCTTGTCACTGTGGCTCTTTTCCCCCTCAGCCCATTGGTGTCACTCAGCTGACATTTGCTCACAGGAGCAGAGCCCTGAAGTGTCTGCTGCACTTGGCAGATGCCAACACTGTGGAATCCCTCTTCAAGAAGCCCATTGAGACAGTAAAGTAAGATGAATTTACCTTAAAATGTCCCTTAATAATAATATTTTGTTGGTCTTTAGCAAAAAGTCTCTACATGAATGAAATTTGAGTTGTAAAGTGGCAGTAACTGGTTTATCTTTAGACCTGAACCAACTCATCCACCATTCAGGGGAAAGAGGTTTCCCCCCAAGCAGTTGCCAGGAAGTTCTTTACTTCATTAAGATCATCCTAAGTATAAATGCATATTTTTATTAAAGCAACAGAAGGGCACTTTTCAGGACTAACTGGAGCTTGAATGTGTGAATTAAAATGTAGTAATCCCTGTACATCTCACTAACTCCTGGTTTGGGGGTTACTTCTTTCCAGGTATTACCTAAGGTGCTGCACTTACCTGGCAGAGTTTGAACTCTTGAATATTCCATATACTTATGAATCATTCCATAAGAGCCCTAAGGAGGGAATGATTAAAGGGCTATGGAAGAATCACAGCCACGAACCCACAGTAAGATTTTTAAATCCTTCCTGAATTTTGGTTTGTTTGTTACACATTGTGTGGATTTACACACCTTTCTGCAGAGCACATGCTTTGCTAAAGAGGTGTTGCTTCAATGTACCCTGGAAATGACAGATAAAAGCCTTACACTCAGAAAACAAAGTGCTATCACCTACAGGTGGGGTCTTTTGGTTTTCCTTACTTTTCTGATGTGTAAAATAACTTTGAAAGTGGCTTGTTTGTGGCTTTTCAGGAGTTAAAGCTCCTGGTAATGCTGCAAACATCTCAAATGGCACTGACAGGCAGGAAAGGCTTCAAGGCCACGAGTGTGTGTTAAAATACAGCATGTCCTTGCCCTCCTTCAGGCTGTGAGACTGGTGACAGAGCTCAGCTTGGACTACAAGGTGTATGATCCCCAGCTCTGGAATGGCCTCCTCCAGAAGCTCCTTGCCTTCAATATGGTAAGGGATTGCTAAGGTGAGGAAAAGGCTGGTTTCATCCCCTGATTTCAGCAGAAGGGGACAGATACATAAACTGGGCCTTTCCTGTGGCCAGTTATTGAGGATCTATCTCATTACTTTGGGCTCTCAGATACTGAACTGGTGAGGACTTGAGGAATTTCTGGTTTAGCAGTGAATTTTGGTCTTAAATTGTTCTAGTTTCATTTTTTTAAAGCCATTTTTTAAATTCAGGTGGCAAGATTAAATCCTGTGGTAATAAACCCTTCACATTATTATGATTTTAAATAGAACATACCTATTTTGTGCAAATACATATCTGTATTTACACGTGTGTATATATACATCTATAAAATATGATCCCTAAAATGTACTTATAATCACAGCAATCCTGAGTGGTGTCATTCAGAATCTTAAATTACCTCTAACTGTCAAATGTTGTGCAATGTTGCTGCAGCCCAAGGAGGTAACAGATGTACCTGGCAATGGGGTTTAATTGACTTTACTAAACTATAAAGCACAATTTCATGTGTCTCAAAGGAACACGGGTACCTTGGGGAGCTCTAGGTTTGCATCCTGCAGACAAAAGAAGCACAGTGCAGCTCTCTATGTTATTGCCAAAGCTTCAAAACCACCAAAGTATTTTAAAATCAATTTTTTTTTTTTCAGATTCAGTATCTAAGAAGAGTTTTGACAGCAATCACTGGCATTCATTCATTATGGGAGGTAAGCAAATATTCTCTGGCTCCTCATCTTTTTCTTGACTTACCAGGAACTGACTGTGTGTGTGTGTCAGCCAAGAGAAGACCCTTTTAGAATTACTATTTTTACTACTTTTATTTTGACTTTAACTGCTCTCCAGTGTTCAGGTTGTGTGTTATCAGAACACTTTATAATATTCTTATTATAATGCAACACATCAGCAAACATTGGAGAGAATCATTTCACCATCAGTCAAAATATGGCCAAATCTTAGACAGGGAAAGCAGTGCCAGGGAATAATTCATGCAGGGTAAGAAGGAGGGAACACTGGGAGGCTCCTCCCCCTGCAGTGGCTCAGGGAGGGTTTTACAACACACTTGCAGTGCATTTGGCTGTAACTTTGCCCCTCTGTTGCCAACAGATCCCCACGTTGGGCCGGGCCTGGCGTGCTGTGGTGCTGTCCCCCTTGCTCACAGGTAGGGCTGTGCTGGCCTCTCCCACCCCACAGCCCCTGGGGCAGCCACTCTTTGTGCTTACTGATCTGCTGCTCTTTGTTCCTCAGCTTCGTGTCCCCTGAGCCCCAGGCAGCTGGAGGAGTGCTGTGAGTGCTTTGTGATGCTGCTCAGGTGAGTGCACAGCCCATCCCACAGCTCTTCTGGGTTTAGTGGCATGTCTCACTCTGGAAATGGGGAGCCTGAGGCACGGGGGAGAACCTTTTCCCTTTTGTGGGAGGGACAGGACAGAAACACAACCAGAAGTTCTGTGCTGGCTCACAGACCACACTCAGTACCTGGGCTGTGCCAACTGAACTGGGAACTGCCCCTCTCAACTGGGGCCCAGGAGAGCAGCACAGGCTGCTGAAACCCAGCTCATCTGCCCAGCTGCTGCCCCAGGAGATCTGTTCCTCCTCACACTTTTAAAGAACTCATGGTCAGCCCTAAAAGTCCAGTTAACATCCTTCTTACCCAAAATGTAGCACAGTTCCTAAAACATTAACACAGAGTGTAAGACAGAAAGAATTCATTTTCCTCTGCAGAATAAACCTGACACAACAAAAACCTAACAGCTGCAGGTCTGTCAGTGTGGTTAACCTGTGCTATTAATGTTCCTGTACATTCTGTACATAACCCAGTCTTGTGTTTGTATTCACTGAAACTTTGACTTTCTGACCGTTTCTGAAATCAGGATGAGGTAGAAATGTACTGCCCTACCTGGCTTAAAATTCTCCCAGTACTAAGCCCTGCAGTTAGAGATGCCACAGCTGAGAACTTCCCTCCTGCCCTCCCTGTGCAGGTGTCCTGTGCTGGCTGACCTGGATGTCCTTGGAATTGCCAAGCAATACTCTCAGCTGGACCTTCCAGCCCTGGCTCTGGGCTGCCTCCTGCTCATCCCTCAGCCTGAGAAGCGGGAGCAGCAAATTCAGGTAAATCAGAAGTTCAGTGCTCTGCCTGGGCAGGGGAAATGCCTTTAAGCATGTTCTGCTCAACAGAGACTGTAAAACACAGCCACTCTTAATTCCAGTTTATTTAAATGTGTCCCTGCTGGCAGCTGCTCAGCATTTCCCACCCACAAAGGCTTCTGAAAGGGATCATGTGAACATCTCCTTTCTTTTTTCTTTTAAAGCAAACCCAGCTTCAAGTCATCCTCAGTAGCTTTGTCATGTGACTCTGCCCTTTGAGAATTTGAGGCTCTTTTATGGGATTCCACCCATAAAACACATGGAGAAAAACAACAAACCCCAAGCCATAACAAACTGTAAGAAAAGTACTGACTCCTACTCTGGAAGAGTGCTGGGCTGAAAGCTCCTAAGAAAGATGCTTTATATGCCCAAGTTGTGATCTAAAACCTTTTGGCTTAAGGCCATGTCCTCACCATCCATGGATCCTGAGAGGTTCCTTTCTCTTCTCACTGGTTTCCATTCATTCATGCTCCACACTGTTCTCCAGGTGAATCATTACAGGCTGTTCCCATATTTGCCATGAGCAAACTGGCACCAGTAAAGGCATCTTAAATCCTTGGACTTCCAGTCACTAAAGTTACATTCAGATTGTCCCAAGTCACAGCATTAGTGTGAGACTATCCAGTTTGCTGGCAATGAGTGCAGAAAGTCTGTAACAGCTACACCAAACCCAAAACACAACCCCAAAGCAAAGCAAAGCTTTCAGTGCAGCCACACAGCTCCTGCTTTGGTAATTCCATGTTTGCACCTGGAACTTCAAAATATTCCCAGTTCCTGAGTAAACCAAAGACTTGCTCTTGAGGGGGAGTTTCTACTTTAGCCAGTCACAGAGTATTAATGTTTTGGAACTCCTTTTCCCCAGGGTTTCTTATCAACCTGTAACACAGAAACTGTGCTGCAGCAAATAGAGGAGCACATGGGCACTGGAGAAATTGTAGCATTTGCTTCTCAGGTAAAGAAATGAATCTGGAGGCTTTTTTGATAGATAAGTGTGCACAGACCCTTATGTTCAAAATGTTAATACTTTTCATTACTAAAACTTAAACCTACAGATCAGGTCTTTGGTTTTGGACAGTATCATAAATGAGAAGCTCTATGAAAAATTCCTGAAAACCAAGTATTATCCACTGCTGAAGCAACACCTGATGAACAGCCACCGAGTTAGAGAGCTGGTGGATTATTTTGCCAAAAAGAACAGGTAAGTTCCTAAGCAGTAGAACAGGTGATGCATTGCTGGTAACCACAGAAACTGAACCTCTCCTTTATTTTATTTTATTTGCTGCTATTTGAAGCCATGGAGGTTTTCTAGTACTTAAGTCTCTGAGGATTTTTAAAGCACTGCTAAGGTAAATCAGTAAAAATCTGCCCTCAGTACTTTGCAGACTTAGGATGGAGTTTTTCAGTGTCATTCAAGACCAAGTAACAGACTGGTGAGCCTGGCCTGGCAGCAGATGAAATGCAGCTAAAATAGAGGCAACCAGAGTGAAAAAGCAAACACTTCACTTTACCTTTAGGTGAACTCAGCTCAGTGGCATCACAACCCCCAGGAGAAACCAAATGAGCTGCCTCTCCTCAGGGCCTGGGAATTGGTGTTTTGCCACTAAGTTTCCAAGAGTTAAAACCCCCCCTGTGCTCAACTAAGTAACACAAAGGGTCAGGGGTGGGTCTCCCTCACCACTCTGTGCCTCCCAGCACCCCTGGGAACACTCATTTCACACCCCAAATACTCAGCACTGCAAGTCACTCTGTCACCAGTTATCCCACAGCCCAACTGGGCCAGCAACCAACAAACACTGAAATTCGAGTATATATTGATTTTATTAAATGCCAGGCTGGTCAGGCCTTGGTTTCCTCCACTGGGAAAGGACAGGACCTCAAAACCAGAGGCTCACACTTTAATTTCCTACTTCAGTGTGTATTGTCCAAATTAGTGGCTTTTGGGAGAGCTTCAGCTGACAAAGTTGATAACCTTCTGCCTCTCACAGCCTTGATGAAGCAACAGCCCTGATTCAAGAGTACCAAAAGAAATGTGGAAACCCCACCCTGGCAGACATCCCACCAGCAGATCTTCTGAAGGTAAAAAAGAAGCCACTTCTGTACCTCGTGCAGTACTTTCTCTTTTGTGGTTTTTTTAAAAGACTTTCACTCAACTTTTCACAAATATACTTTTTAGCTGATTAATTTTAGTAAAATGCATAGTATCTAGTAAAATCTCCCTTCATCAAGTCAAACAATTCATTTTACCTGGACCAAGTAAGTCTGTGCCATGCTAAGCATCACACTTCCAGGTACTTCCACAGCTCTCCCCAAGCCCTTTTAATGTTCTTTTCCCTTCCAGATGTACCTGAATGGATCAGAGGAGGCCTGGAACAGTCCTTCATAAGGACTTACCCTTTTCCTCCCTCCCTCTCCTGGCAGCAGCAGAGCTGTGCACTCACAGCACTCAAGAGAACATTAGTCTGAAACCTCAAAGCTTTTACCAAAAGCTCCCATGACTTTTCCATGTTTTTTCCAGCTGTTCTAGGCTGCTTCTCCTCCATCCTGCTCATATTCAGCACTTTCATTTTAGGAAGGATTGAGGTTTATTTCCTTCACTTCTGTATTGCCCCACATTGCTGCTGTCAGGATCACTTTAGGAATCCATTCCCCACACCATAACCTTGCACAGTTGTGACAAACTTTTATAAAACTGGCAGGGGTGTAGTTCATGTAAAATACTTTGTAGATAAATTGTAAGCTTAACTAAAATGAGCACAAATAAACCTCTGTATCAATTTTAGCCTTAGAGCATTCTATTAAACCTCTTGTCAGTGAGTTGGTGTTGCAGTCACCTTTGAACATTGTGTGCCAGGGTTTTCCCTTCAGCTTTGCTCTGTGTGCAGCAGGACAGAGCTACAGGAATGAGCTTCACAGCAGGAGGTGCAGTGAGACAGAGAGTCTTGAGACCCCAGCCTGAAATGCCTGGTCTTTGTCCAGGGAAAAGCAGGTTTATTTTGACCAGAAACAAGTTATTCAGTCAGCTCCTGACACAGAAATAAGGATTCTGTGTAGAATTTCCAGTCTACCTGATGGAAGAACCATAATGCAAAGGCCAACATCTGCCAAGGAAACTGCCCACCACTCTAAATGCCCTGCTGTAGAAAACAGAGATAAAACTGCTTTGTTTGGGAAGTTACAGAAGTTGTGGGAAATGGGAGCCGTTAAACACCTTCAGTTCCCTGCAGCCACTGGACAGAAGAGCTGTCTTGAACACCCACCCTTTCTCTGCAGCAGCAGCACTTGTGTCACATGGAATTACCTCATGGAAAGCCCCTGGAGCCAGAGCAAAGTGCACACACAGGCAGGGTCAGGTATGAGCCACAAATACAGCAAGGCTGCTCTTCTCTGGCTATGGATTTAATTGTTCCTTGAAGCACAGGGGTATCTGAAACTGCTTTGATCAGAGAAAGACTCAAGTTACACTTCCTACAGTGAAACCATGAGGCAATTGTAATACTTTCAGAATCTAGAAAGCCATTTTATTCCTTTCACTTAATTGGGAATGTTAAATTGAGCCCTCAGTCTCTTTGCTCAGCACCCCTGAGAAGCTGGACCCCAAAGCATCAGGCATTTTACAACCCCCCCCAACTGCTGCCTTTCCCCCCAACAACACTTCATTAAAGCTCACTTTTTCTATGAAGTGGAGTTTATTACAACATTAAGGAAGAGTATTTAGACAGTTATTTTAATGGAGTATTTTATAAATCCATTCATACAGAGAAAAGCAAACACAATGTTGGTTTAAATTCATTACATTTTTGAGCTGTTAGCAATAGGTGCAGGGCTGTAAACTAGCAATCAAGTATTGGAACTTGCAGTTCAGAATGAGATGGTAAAAATACCAGACAAGCAAAAGCCTTTTTAAGACTTTTTGTACTCAATTCTTTCTACTTTCACATCATCTCCAATTAGTTGATAGACATATGTAACTACTGTAGAAGCCTGGATATCCATCAGCACAAATGAAGGAATGATGTTGCTGGAAAGAGAGGAAAAAAAATCAAATTGCCTGTGTGTCTATAACCCCCTCAGCTGTGTTTTTACCACTACCCAGCAGAAATCACTTAAAGAAAAATGGATATTAATTCTGAAAGCACAGAATGTCAGATCTGAGGCTGTGACCATTTTACTCTCATCTGTTTCAGTCAGGGAAGCACAAGTATCAGCCCTTCCTCTCCCTGACATTTAAAACACCACCATGAACCCTCACCAGGAGTTTGTAGCTCAGTTTTGTCCCCAAAAGCAGAAGAGATTTCCCCCAGTCACTTACTTCTCTAAGGCATGGTAGGCTCCTGTAGCTGACCCAGGGTTGATATAGAACTTGTTTTCGTGTTCAAACGCCTCAAATTTGTGTGTGTGTCCTGAAATGAGGATGTCCACATCAAACTGCCTCTGGAGCAGGGCCAGGCTGGCCATGTCACCCCAGGGAATGACCTGGTGGCCGTGGATCAGCCCGATCTTGAACTGCCCCACAGTCACCACCTTCTGCTCGGGGTAGTTCAGGTTCTGAAAACAAACACCAAGCATTTACACTTCAAAACATACACATTTAAAGATTTATATTCAAACAACAACAAGGAAGAGGAGGGGGGAGAGTTTATGGACTCATTTCATCCCCACTTTTAAGAGGATGAACCCAAAGGTTGCCTTTGTGTGAGAGAGGCAGAGATGTCATTGCCAGGGGGGGCCAAAGTACCTCATCAAAGTCCCCCCGGACCACGTGCACGTCCCCAGCCAGGGTCTTGAGGTAGTCATAGGTGTCCTTGGTGCAGAGGTTCCCTGTGCACAGGATGTGTTGGATCTTGCCAGGAACCAGCAGCTTCTTGAACTTGGCTGGGAGGCTGTTGCAGCGATGGGGAATGTGGAGGTCTCCCAACACCAGCACCAACTGCCAGGGGTCAGCACAGGGACACACACACGGTCAGCCCCTCGCCCAAGAGCCACCTGCAAACTGTCCCTGCAGCTGCACAGCCCCGGGGGCACGGGGGGGCTACTCAGGTAACACTGAGAGGCTCAGGGAACGCTGCTTTCTCACTGCACCCTCACCTTCCGAGTGACGGGAAATAAGGGTGGAGTGGTGGTGGAATGTTGTCCCAGCTGAGGGAAAACAGGGGCCCTCACCACACCCTCACCTTGAAAACAACAGGCTGCAGAAGGATCTCTATTTTGTGCAAGATACAGCAGCGGAAATATGTTAGTACTTCTTGTATTTCACACAAAATTGGCAACTACCACAAACTCCCCACTTTTTCCCTCTCCAGGCCTGGCTAAACTGAGGTCACTTCCCTTGAAGAAACTCTTAATCCAAGTCTCTTTCTGCTTTAAAAAAACTTTTGCTTTCTCCCCTATAAAAAAAAATACTTAAAATATTTTTTTAAATACGAAAAAGCAGCAAATTTGCAACTTGTGTTAACAGGTGACCAGAAGAAAAGCATGTTCAGAGTCCATATTTTAGGAACCACTGAGCAGAATAAGGCTGAAAAACAAAACACAACCAGGGCACTGCAGAGGAGCCAAGGCAGGTTATTGCAGAGGGATTCTGTTACCATTTCTATATATTTCTATATATTCATAATTTCAGTACAACAGATGCAAGACTAAAAATGGAAGGGGGGGCTTCAAAATTAAAGATTCAGGTGATGCAAAGCCACAGTTTAACACCACAGGCTTTAAACCTGCAACTGAAGAATTAATGCAACACAGCAGTAAATTAATTATGCAAAAAGCAGCTCTGTAAAGCAGGGGTGTTATGGCACTGCCCTGGGAAAACAGGAATGATTGTCTCCAGATCCCAGTGTTAACCTGATAAATGGCTCTGTATTGAAAATGTTTGTTAGTGAGGCAGCTCCTAAAAGAACAGCCATCAAATGTGCTTGTAAAGGACACAGCCCTAGAAATTTCTTTTCTGTGTATGAAAAGAAATATAACTGGGCTGAGAAATTGTATTTTTAAATATTTTTAGGCCATGCAGCTACTCCCTTGCTAACAGTCATCACAAAAGGCAAAGGGAACCTGGGTGGCTTTTTCATTTGGTTTTGGGGTTATTTTTTTTCAGATTAAGATCATCTCAGTGCCAGCAAAGCCACCTGGAAACAGATGGTTTGGAGCATTGGCAAAGCAGCACCAGAGCTTTTTAATCAATGGGTGGCCAATTCCAAACTACACCAGGAGAGGAAAATGAAAAAAAAAAAAAAAACCACATTATTTATGGTCTTTCCAAAGTTCCCAGTGAAAAAAAATCCCCCAACCAGGGGGATGCAAGACCTGGGGTGCAAGTTAAAAAGTGATTTTGATATTATTCATCAAACCAGCCGTTATTCATAGTATCAATCAACATTATTTGATTAACAAGTGGCAATAGACAAACTGTCTTACTGATGCCTGAGGGCCTTAGACGTGCAATACGAGTTATCAGATGGTTAACAAAATTAAACACACAACCCCAAACTACCAGGCCTCGTATTTTCCCCCTTAAAAAAAAATCACACCCGAGTCCCATAATTGGAGAAAAGCCACAGCAACCAACCCAAAGTAATGTTGACCCTGCGGTGTGGGGGGCGCGGCAGCCCCCGATTCACCTGAGCTGGCCAGGGGGGAACACGGAGCAGCCCCTAAAACCGGAATCAGCAAANGGGGTTGTTGGTTCCGGGGGGTGTTCCCGGTCCCGGGGGGTATCCCGGTGTATCCCGGTGTGTCCCGCACTGCCCCCGCACTGTCCCCGCTCTCACCATCGCGGCCGCTCCGCTCCGGCCCTCCCGGAACCCGCTACGGCGGCCGCGAGCGGCCAAGGGAGCTCCGAACGCGCCCGCCCCCTGCGGGCACAGNGTTTTGGGGTTATTTTTTTTCAGATTAAGATCATCTCAGTGCCAGCAAAGCCACCTGGAAACAGATGGTTTGGAGCATTGGCAAAGCAGCACCAGAGCTTTTTAATCAATGGGTGGCCAATTCCAAACTACACCAGGAGAGGAAAATGAAAAAAAAAAAAAAAACCACATTATTTATGGTCTTTCCAAAGTTCCCAGTGAAAAAAAATCCCCCAACCAGGGGGATGCAAGACCTGGGGTGCAAGTTAAAAAGTGATTTTGATATTATTCATCAAACCAGCCGTTATTCATAGTATCAATCAACATTATTTGATTAACAAGTGGCAATAGACAAACTGTCTTACTGATGCCTGAGGGCCTTAGACGTGCAATACGAGTTATCAGATGGTTAACAAAATTAAACACACAACCCCAAACTACCAGGCCTCGTATTTTCCCCCTTAAAAAAAAATCACACCCGAGTCCCATAATTGGAGAAAAGCCACAGCAACCAACCCAAAGTAATGTTGACCCTGCGGTGTGGGGGGCGCGGCAGCCCCCGATTCACCTGAGCTGGCCAGGGGGGAACACGGAGCAGCCCCTAAAACCGGAATCAGCAAAGCCGAGGAGTCACTTACTCTGTGCCCGGCCTGAGTGGGATGGAGTTGATTGCAGACAGGGGGGGTGGAAAAGGTGATCAGTGTTAAACGAGAGGGAGCAACAGAAGAGAAAACACAGCCAGATGAACGCGCAAATAATAATAATAATAATTAATGAATCGATGTTATGAAGGAAGCGTTAAATTAAAAAAAAATGAAATTAAAAAAATAATAAATTAAATTAAATTAAATTAATGCGATTACGAGTCAATTAACACGGACATAAACGGGGCTCCTGCGGGCTCGGCCCGGGACCCCCAACCCGCCC
>VXBX01006778.1:133691-161498 GCA_013400415.1 Scytalopus superciliaris | reverse complement strand
CCCTGTGCCCTTCCAGAGGCAGAATTCCCTCATGGATATCCCCCTGTGCCCTTCCAGAGGCAGAATCCCCTCATGGATATCTCCCTGTGCCCTTCCAGAGCCACAATCCCCTCATGGATACCTCCCTGTGCCCTTCCAGAGGCAGAATTCCCTCATGGATATCTCCCTGTGCCCTTCCAGAGGCAGAATTCCCTCATGGATATCTCCCTGTGCCCTTCCAGAGGCAGAATCCCCTCATGGATATCTCCCTGTGCCCTTCCAGAGGCAGAATTCCCTCATGGATATCTCCCTGTGCCCTTCCAGAGGCAGAATTCCCTCATGGATATCTCCCCGGGCACTTCCAGAGCCACAATTCCCCCCATGAGTGCCAGTTCTGTGGAAAACGCTGCTCTGCCCCTGCCCGGGGCAGATTCCAAGACCCCTCACTGGTTCTGAGGGTTCCTTTTCCACAGGTATCCCACTGCTCACCCCTTTTTATCTGGATTTATAAAGCCTACTGCACTGTTTTCTTCTCCTGGCAGTGTTTGGAAGAGCAATCCATGCCATAGCACGGATTAGTGATGAATTCTGGTTTGACCCCGTAGAAAAAGGTGTAAGTGAATTTGATTTGCTCTAATTTAAAAATCTTGGAAGCCCAGCATTTATCCTGCTGGACACTGTGTTGTTTCCCTAGAGGTGCCCCTCAGTCTGAGTTACACTCTCTCCCAGCTCCCTCCACTTCCAACATGGACAAGAGCCACATTTTCTGTGATTGCAATTACGCAGATTCCATCATGGAAGATTCCTTCCTTCCCTGCCCTAATATCCTTTGATTTTTTTGTGACCCCAGATGAGGCTTGTCCAGGACATCCAGATGAATGCCAAGGGGTTCATTTCTGCTGTCACAGGTCAAGAGGTTTGTGTTTTGTACCACACAGGAGCTGCCTCTAAACAACATGTTTTGTACTGCTGTGACTCAACAGGAAGAACACATCCATTAATGCCCCTGATTAACCAAACACCACTGCCAGCAGAATGAGGGTTTTCTCCAGCGGTTTCTTGGTTAAAAGTGACCAACTTTCCTTTTACTTGCTGGAAAATCACAAGTGGAGATAATTTCTTTTTCTACCAGAAGCATTTTTGGGGTGTGAGTGGTGTCTCTGCTCATTTGCATGGATCATGTACAGGAAGATTGTTTTAGGATAAACTCAGGTCCATCAATGCCTCAGACACAAGCTGAGTTCTGGCTGTTTGGGTAACTCATCCTTCAGGGCCACTTAAACATCCCTAGGTTGGAATCCCAGCCCTGTATTGTACCTGTGGCTTCTGGCTGGTAATAATGAAGGTGGTAAGTTTGAACATAATTGTATTCCTAATAAATCTATACTTCTTTTGAGATGTACCTCTCAAGGTTTACTGGTGGTTCTGAAACCCAGGGGAGGCTTTTTTTTTTAAGGTTCAATATGAAATAGTTTTGAGTTAATAAATTATTTTACTTTTATCTCATCCAAGGTTGGATTTGATGATCTTGGGGGTCTTTTCCAACCTTAATGATTCTGTGATTCCCTTTCCAGCTTGCCTTAAGATCTGTGAATTCCTCGAGGTCAGCATATGCATGTGTCTTCTTCTCATCCATGTTTTTCCAGCATTACTGCTGGACAGCTGTGTCTGATCCCTGTCAGAAGGAAAAGCACTTCCCCCTCCCGTGTAAATTGATAATTAAGGTACATTTTACTGGGTTGCTACACACAGCCTGGGAAGCAGCAGGTGGAACTCCAGGGGGAGGCCCCGAGGTGTGTGGATGGCTCTGGATCCAGCACTCCTGAGCAGTCCTGCACACTGAGGGGGGGGGTCATTATGTTGAGGAGCTGTTCCCCCCTGAGCTGTGCCCTGCAGTTCCCACAGTCTGACCCCGGGGAAGGAACTCCACGTTCAGCTCCTGGAGTGTCTCCCCTGCAGCCTTCAAACCCCTAATGAGCCAGGAGGGCTTCAATCAGTTGTTTAGCAAACAGAGCTGTTGGCTCCATACTGGGATACAGGTGGCAGGGAGCAGCCTGGGCCCACAGGGCTCTTTGGGGAACCCACAAGTGCAGGAGCTCGAGACAAACTCTACAAAAATAGGGAGATGATGCTGCAAAGTTGCCTGGGGAGTGAGTGCCCTCTGCACTGACGGACTTTATTTGTGCTTTTCACAGTCAGTTCTCCCTGTATTTAGATGTGCCAACGTGCTGGAGAGGAATGTGGAGAAATGCAGCATCTCTACCAGCCCCAGTGCTCACCACATCACCTTCCAGCTGCTCTGCAGACACGGTGGGTGACACGGGCAGTGGCTTTACAGGAGCAGGAGCAGTTTAAAACCACTTAATATCACAGACCAGCAGTGAGTTTTGTTCGTTCCCTCTATGTGCAGGTGTGGTAAAAACATACAACCTGACATTTCAGGAATGTGATCCCTTGCAGGCTGTTTTTGCAAAGCACTTGTGTCCAAACATCCTGAAAGTCCACTCCAGGTAACAAACACTAAAGTATTTCCTGAGTTTTGCTTTCTGAGGTGGGTGACAAATGATAACTAGTCCTTTGTGACAGATGATTTCAGTGTTGAATGGCATTTTACAGGCTGCTGGCTGATGTGATGATTCACTTCCCAACCAGTCAAGAAGAAATAACCTTATCAGTTACTCCAGTGAAAGTTTGTTTCAAGAGTTACACCGAGGAAGACACAGGTAAGGAAATTCATAATATGAACCACTTTTAGCCCAGGTGAGTTCAAGGAATAGAAACTGTCATGACATAAATGGCTCAAGAGAGGGAACATATATAGAGAGGTTTTAAGTCATGCTGCCACCCTCTGGTTTTAATGTATTTTAAGCAAGTTTTTAATGACATTTCTGGGTGTCAGTGGCAGATTTCAGACTGAGCAGCCAATTGAAATGAATTATGCCACTTGCTGTAGGCTTGAAAGAGGTAATTACTGTTCTGCAAGAGCAGAAGCCAGGAAAAAGGGGGTGATTCTGTGGTTTAAAAGGAACTATTTAAATCTGAACACCATAATTATAGAATTGATATCATTAGAGGGTGTATTTTAGGCTGAGGACAGTACAGGGTGTCAGCTGGGCTCACACTGTCACTGCCATGGCCACCTCTCCAGGAGGTGGAGAACCAGCTACACATTCCTGGCCTGTGACTCAAACTCATTCTCACTTATAATTCTGTTTTCCAAGTAGAGGTTCTTGGATATCGTGTAATAAAGAGATGCTTTTCATGACCAAAGCTGAGGATAATGACCTAGGAATAGTCTGGGAATAGACTGGGAATAGTCTGCAGCACTCCCTTAGCAACCTGCCTTTGCTGGGAGCAGCTGGGGGTGTTTGTGCTGCTCAGGCTGCTCTGGAATTTTTCTGAGGATCTCAGAGGCTGTTCCACATCAGGAAGCACCTCTTACTTTCTCTTCACACACCAATTAGCAGCCCCGGCCTAATCTCCTGGTAATGAACAACCCAATACCTGAAACTGAAGGGCCAATTTCCTGTTGCCACTCACGTGCCAGGAAAAGATTGTAATTTAAAGCAAAGAGCCTCGGCCCACTTTCCATTGTGCTCTGATTATTGTCAGCAATTTTGATTAATCTCTTTAAGTCAGGCAGCACTTTGGGCTTCCCATCCATGCAACAATAGGCAGCTGGTAATGTTGTTTGTGAGGGATGCCTGTGGATGGAGCAGATTGGCAAGAACAGCAGCAGGTGTGGGGTCAGATCACACAGCAGAGCATGGAACAGGCTCTGTTAAAATCCTTTTAAATCTGCACAAAGCCCTGTAAATAAATCGAGGATTTTATTTTAATTAATTATTAAATAAATTTAGGTAAGCTAAATGTGTATTACTGCTGATCACCATAAAAACACGATTATTCAGACAATGCTGATGTAAAAACCTCAGGGTTATAATCATAGTTTTGTTGAGTTCAGACTGCACTCCTGTGAGTCCCTGACTTTGTTATCCCAAACAGACTTTTCCAGGACAATGGTAACTGAGATTCACCTCAGTCCAGAGGAATTTGACTACTTTCAAGTTGGAGTAGATTCTGAAGTGACATTTTGCCTTAAAGAGTTGAGGGTAATGTAAGAATTTGTCTGAAAAATAAACCATTTCCCATTAATTTACCTGCCTGGACCAGGACAGTGCAGGATGTTCCCATGGGATGGCTCTGTGTCCCACCAGCCCTCCTGACAGCAGCAGGATTTCACCAGCTGGTCGAGGATTAGCCTTATAAACCAGGATCCTCAGGACACAGAGAGTCAGAGCAGCCTCTGGAAGGCAAACAAAACATTTCTAAAGCAAAACTCTGGTTTCTGTGCCCTTGGAGGGCACTGTGGCCATGGAAGTTCTCCATGCAGAACTTCTCTGGCAAAGCTCTGGGAAGGGAAGCAATGAGTCTGGAAGGAGCAGAATTTTATCCTCTTTTTGCCAGTAACCAACAGCTGGTATGAATCCTGTGGGTTTAAAGCAGCCCTTAACCCCCAGCCCTTCTTTGCAGGGCCTGCTGGCATTCTCCGAGGCCACCGGTGTTCCTGTGTCCATCCACCTGGACAGGTGTGGGAAGTACGTGCTGGGACAGCCGGGGGGAGCCCCTGCAGGGCCTCACAGTCACAGGGGGCGCTGCAGTCACTCGGGGAACCCTGAGCTGCAGCAGCAGAGCACGGTTTCATTGCAGTCCAAAAGCCATTCCTGACCTGGGATCCCAGAGTAAGGGGGGGTGTAATTCCATGTAAAGCATTTTACACAGGCATTGGCACTGCCAAGGCAGCTCTGCTGACTAAGGACTTACCTCTGTGTGAGTTCCCTGGACACTGGAGGCCCTCAGTGCAATGCATGCAGTGATTTCTTTAGCAGTTTCTGAATAAATGTAATTTTAACAGTTATGTATCTAAACCTACCATTTGACTATAATGCTGTGTAGCATTTGCTCCTGGGGGCATTTAGATATGTAGCAGGAGGACACCTCTCCTTTCTCAGCAGCAAATGCAGATTTTCAGCTTTCCAGAGGAGGCACTTCTTAATCCTTGTGTAGAAAAGCACAAGGTGTGTCTCCTCCCCCAGTCCCTGTAATTCCATGTGCTGCTCAGTCTCTGTGTTTGTGTTCAGGCCCATTGCTTTCAGCATCGAGGACATGGTGCTGGAGGCCAGCTTTGTCCTGGCCACCCTGTGTGAGGCCCAGAGGGAGGCAGCTTCCCAGGAGCAGTGCTGCCCACAGCAGTGGGGCAGGTAAGAGGACGAAACCCTCAAGTTTTCACAGGAAAACTGAACCAGAGGGGTTTAGGAACATCTCAGCAGCACACAAATAAGGGGGTGCAAGAGAGGGCTCTGCTTTCCTCATCTCCACAGCGTTTGGGTGCAGCAGGAGGGATGGGAAGATCCTTGCTGAGGAGGATCTCCTCTAAAGCCATAATCTGTCCCTGAACCGAAGATGAGGTTGTTGTGAGGCAAACACACGACTGCAGTTACTGAGCCGCCCTGCTCTGCCCGATGCAGCTCCAGGACACGCACGGGGAGCTCCGGCGGAACCCGCGGGGATGAGCCCAAGGCCACTGGCACTGCCAAACACCCCCGGCGCGACGGGAACGCCCCGAGCACGGACTCGGCAAAGCCCCGGCGCCCTCTGGCTCCGCAGGAGGCCAAAGGTGTTCCCAGAGAGCCAGAGAGGGACGGGACAGGCACGGCAGGAGCAACCACGGCAGAGGCAGCGCCAGAGGCCACGGAGGCTCCGTATGAGAAGGTGAGGGGACTGCCCACCCTGCCAGCAGGGGAACCTCGGGCACAGGGGGGTTGGGGTCTGTTCTGCATCTGGTTTCCAATGGGATCAGCAAATCCCAGCACTGTCACATTTAACCAGTGCTGGAAACTCAGGGGGCACGTGGGTTTTGCTGGGAAACACCACAGATTGAAAGTGGCAAAAGCTTCACAAAAAATAATGCCCAAACTGTGCATCACGTGGTTCTTACCCCTGTAAATATTGCATTTTCCAGTTCCACTCCTTGTTCTTTGGAGCTGTTTCCTACAAGGAGAAGGATGCCACGGGTCACACCTTCCAGAGCTTGGCCACGGCCAGTGACACCGAGGAGGATCTGGGCACTGTGCAGAACTCCCCAGTTCTGTAGGGCACGAGGGGCTGGGCCCAAGGACTGACTGGGCAGTGCCTGGTGGGGAAGGTTTGCTGTGCCCCAGCAGCACAGACTGTTCTAGAACTGTTGGTGCTCTTGTTGTGACACAGATTTCGGGCACGACTGACTCTGTTGAGGTTGGGGTGTTATGTGTTCTGCAGGGACAGTGCTGGGGGTTCTGCTCCCAGTCCCACAGTTTGAATTCAAACCCTGTGACCAAGTCAGGCAAAGGAAGTTGCTGTTGTAGTTAAGGGAGCTGGAAAAACATCCCATCCATCCCCTCTGGCACAGCCAAACCCAGTCCAGCTCGGGGATGGTTCATGTTTTTACACAAACTCTGCAGAACCAGCATTTACTGAACAACCAAAGTTGTCACAGAATTGCATTTTAAGAAATAAAGGTTTGTGTTTCAGACTTTGAGTTGTTCTTTTCCCTCCCCTGTGTCTTTTCCACCACAAGTGGGGGCAGTGCAGTATTTCCAAAATCACATTGGGATAAAATACCACAATTCCCAGTCTTTGGTCACTTAAAGGATCCTTACCTTCCTGCCAGACTGCTGAGTGTCACTCAGGGGTGGATTTGGGGACACTGAGGGGGGTCCCAGTGACAGCCCAGCCTCCCCACCCCTGCACCACCAATCCCACCCCCACAGCAACAAACAGAGGGTTTGCAAGGCCACTTGACTTTAAAAAAGCACGTTTTAGTATAAATACTATATTTATTAAATATCTTTACAATTCATTTAAATGTATTTACAGAACTATTCCTGCATAAGTTATACCTCAGACATGAAATTCACATAATTGCCTCTTAGGTAAGCATAGATGATAGTCTCATTTTAACAGCAACAAAAAAGCATCCTCAGGTACAGACTCAGATTTGCTTCATGGTTTCAGCCCCCTGTGTCAGGAGCTGCTGCATACAGTGGGTTCCACACACACCAGCTGTTCCCCCTGCAGAAAGGACGTCCCTTCCCAAGACACGGAGATTCCACCACTGAATCCTCCCACCTTTGCCAGACCTTCTGCTCTCCCTTCTCCTCCACTCACTCGTAACTGTCTGGTCCCAAATCTGCTTTTTGGTTTTGTTTTCAGCCCGACCTTCTCGAGAAACACAACAAAGGGCACGTGGAGGGAACCTGTGTTGCAGCTCTCCCAAAGACAGCCAGGAAAGGAGCAGGAAGCACAGAGCTTTTCCAGCTCAGCACGTGCTCCCCCCACCCCTCCTATTGCTGCTGCAGCAATCCCGGCCTCCTGCTGCACAAACCCTTCCTGTTCCTCCAGACCCCCCACACCAACAACCCCCTGCAGCAGCTCCAAGCTCCGCTCGCTTCCAGCTCAGGGAACACCTTTCTTGTCCATTCCCCTCGGGAACATTCCCACTATCCTACCCTAGCAACGTTACTGCTTCGTGCATCGCCGGGAATTCCTTTGCTAGGATGGGCCCTGCCGTTTCCTTCTCCGAGTCTCTTGTGCGCAGACAGCGATAAGTTCGTAGGAAAAAATCGGTTTGATATGTTCAGAGTGCACGTCTTAAAAAAAACCCAACACAATCAAGCATGTGATAAAAATATCAATTCTTTATAATACAGTATTGCTTTATAAACAGATGGAAAAGCTAAAAGCTTTACTGGTCTTTGGTGTGCCCGGTGAGGGAAAAACTCATGATTCGTAAATCAAAAATCCAAATTTGTTCTTTGTTTAAAAAAGAAAAAAACCCAAAACCAACAACTCGTGGTGCGATATGAGGCAAAGGGCTCTGTGGGTCCAGACAGGGAGCACAGCTTGGCCTCACGGGGAGTTCCAGGCCCTGGTGCATCCCTCTGACCCGCACGTGTGCCCAGGGAAAGTTCTGGAAAGCCGGGGGGAAACAGCAGGGCTGGGGCCTGTGCTGAGAGCAGGTCAGGGCGGCAGCCCAGGGCTCCCGAAGGGAAGGGCGAGGGACACAAGAACTGATCAAATCTGCTCTAATCCAGAAGCTGAGGGGAAATACTGGCGGATAAAATGTAAAGACACCCAGATTTGGGAGAGAAAGGCCCCCCAAAGGCGAGGAACAAAGCCCTGTGCTCAGTGAATACATTCCTCGAACAGCCAGCCAGGCACAGCTGGGCCAGGTTCAAAACAAGGACTGACAGGTTGTGCAAAGTTCTCCACTCACTGCTCGTGTGTCACAACACTAATGAATTTCTCTTCATTAACAGAATCCTCCCCATACCCTCACCAAAATCCCATTTTGGTCAAGTTAGGGTAGTTAAGGCATTTTGACAAGTAATTACAAGGTGATTCAAAGTAGATCCCTAACATTATGCCAATTGAGGAATAGCAGATAAATTACTGAAGAGCTCCCAAATTAATCACTTATTATAAATGAAATGCCTGTTACAAGCATGATGCATTGAAATATAGTAAAATGACATGTACATGGTACATGTTAAATGAACTTAAATAAAAGCTTGACATAGTTACGCAAATATACAGTACAAGTCCACAAAAATTCTTTAAACAAGTTGAGGTAACCTCAAACTTAAACAGTTTTAATACAATAAACCAGGTAGTAAAAATCTCCTCTTGAGAGCAGGAAAGATTCCTTACTGACCAAGTTTAACTGCACTCACCTAAACAGCAACATTACCCGACTTTTTATATATAAAAACATGGCTTTAATTTATTTCTACATACTTTTCTACCAGCAAAAAAGTTAATGAAAAACTGACCAAAAATATATATATCTTTACAGCTCTCAGCTTTCGTATGAGCCTCAGGAAAGGAAAAGGAAAAGCTGGCTGGAAAAGGAGGGGACAAACGTGAGCTACTGTCATTGAAAAGGAAATGTCATATTGCAAAGTGGCTGTTAGATAACTGTAAACATCATTAAGGTTCATTGAAACCCCTAAACTTTAGTTACTGAAATGTAAGTTTTGCTGATTATTCATTAAGTTTCCATTTTCGTACTCGCTGCCGCAGCAGAAGCAAAGAGGTGCCTGTTGAGTGAGAAAGGATCAGCTGGACTTAACCTGGTGCAGCATATTCTGTCCTACAAGCGAGAGTGGCAATTATTAACACAAATGATGCTTCATCACCAACAGAATTATCTACCCAAAGTGAGGACGTTGGGAGTTGAGGATGAGCCGCTCTTTGTGCAACCTCCCCCCGGGGCATTTCCCACCATGGGATGGGCTCAAATGCTCCAGGACCTCACCTGTGGCCAGCTTGGCTGTTTGAGACTGAGCTAGAAGTTTTGTTTTAAAAAACATAATAATTATCCACAGCCAAAACATCCAGAACCAGGCCCATTATGGACGAATGATCTGCAGAACTTTTTAAGATCACAGTTAAGCACCTGAAATCACAAAACACATTTTGCATCCATATAACTTGAACTAGGTTTGTTTGAAATCTCATACTAGAAAAGGCTCCTAAGGCTGACACCATGGATGGCAAGAGCAGAAAGTTTACAGCAGTTATAAATCTCCTGAAAACTGGAGCTCAGGAACACGAAACCTCGGCTACCACTGGAACAAGACTATGCTTTATGGAACTGGGTCTGTAACACACCCTCGAACAACAGCGAACGCTCCTAGGGAAGAGTGAGATGCCCTCGTGCTGAGGGGTTACCTACTGATCTACTTTGAAAGGTGATCAACCAATTCTACTCCTTGGAAAGTCCCATCTCCGGTGCGGGAACGCCGTGGGATGGATCCTCCCCCCGGCACGGACAATGACTAAGCTCTGAGAGACGCTCCAGGCCTCGAGCTTCTTCATGCCTTGCTGGCAGAGCAAGCGCAGTGTCCTACGGGTGGTTCTTAGCAAGGACTCGGCTGCCTCGGGGCGGGCGCCGGGCTCGGGGCCGGCAGCCCAGGGCAGGAGGGAGGAGGGCCCGATCCTGCCAGCAGGAAACCGCGGGGGGCTCCGGGGGCAGCGCCACCTCAGTCCGTGTACTCGGCCACGATGGACAGGAGGACGGTGATGTCGTCTGGTTTCCCCCCTGCAGTGAAGGAAAACACCCCTTGTTGCACCAAACCCCTCCATCTTCTCGTCGTCTGGGACGTCCCCCATGGAAAACCGTTTTAGAATTCAATACTCAAAGCCTGTTCGGTGCAGACGCACAAACTCCTCTCCCCGCGAGGGGAGCACAGCACAAAAACACTCCACTGGTTCCAGGCTGTGGAGGGAGGGCAGAACCCTGAACGCTGCTGGCAGAGCACAGAGCCTGCTGAATAAACGCACAGAACACCTGACACTGCTCTGACAAGGAAACTGCCTCGAGGCCAGGAATTTGAAACACCTCCTTAGCATCCTCTCCAGCATTGTATTACCTCATGTCTTTCTAAAAGCTCCTTAACGCTTTTAGTAGCTGTTTTTCAATCCTCAACAGCCAGAGCAACACACTCAAATCCTGCAGAAAGGGCTCAGAAGAGACATTTGGTTATTGGGAAGTCACGCAGAGAATCCAGAGATGTGCAGTTTCATTTCTGAGTGCCTGAGCTTGGAGCACCACAGAGGTGCTCAGTGTTAGAGGTTGTCTCTGCCTTAGGAAAGGGCAGGAAATCCTGTCCTCCTGATACAGAGAGAACATCTTTACTGGCAGAATTGTATTAAATAATAAAATAAAAGAAAGGTGTTGCTCGGGCTCTGAGCTCTGCCAGTTGTCAGGATCTTCCTAGAGCCCGGAAGCAGAATCAATGGAGAGACCAGGATGGGGATGCCAACGGTACAAAGGTCACAAATTTCACCCAAAGACACCAAACCCCAAAACTGCCCAAGGCTGGGCAGGACCTTGGCTGAGACGCAGACGTTTGAGAAGACCTTAAAAAGAAATTAGACAAAACCCACCCTCCCACAACACCACCCACACACTCGAACCCAAGGAACAAGTCCAGCCCAGTTTCCCCAGGAGCCTGGAGAACTCCTACCAGGCAGGATTCCTGTGGCAGGAATGTGCACATTAGATTAAAAATAACCCCCTCAGCGCTCCACACTCCAGCTGCTCCCCACGGGAGGCTCCTGCCCCAGATCCCACACGTTTCCCAACGCCCTGTTTTCCTGCTGCACTTTGGAACACCAGGACTGCCCTTTGCTGCAGGTTCCCCAGGGCTGGCAGGGGCAGGAGGAGGAGGATGAGAGTGTCTCACCTCTCACGTTCAGGCCGTTGTCACAGGCGAACTGCGCGAAGGGCGACATGTACGTGGGGTCGTAGGCCAGCTCGTGGGCCTGCTCAGCGATGCTCCGGGCAGTCTGCTGGATGCTCTCGTAGTTGGAGTTCTGCAGTCCACAGGAAAAAGGTTTGTTCTCATGAGGAAGGCTCCAAGGAGCTCTTCTGCTGCTGCATGTCAGTGCTGGAGGGGCTGGTGAGCCACGGCCAGGGCTCACCCGCACAGCAGGGTATGAATTGTCCCCTTCCCAACAGAACCCTCCCCATCCCTCAGGCTCTAGAAATTGGGTGGGAACTGTGGATTTTCACAAGGTAAGGCCAGGCCCCAACTCCCCACCAGCAGCTTCAGGATTTAGGTTTGGGGGATTTACAGAATTTAGGAACTCAGAAGATTGATGCTCCAAGCAGATGCCCCGAGGGAAAGGGGACACGTGGAGCTGCACAGACCAAACCTCCCTCCACTCAGGTTTTGGTGAAGTGTTTATGTTTTACCTTCAGTGCAATTCTTGCCCCCTGATCCTCTTACCCCCAATGACAAGAGCTCACTTGGGCACAAGGGGCACCTTAAAAGTCAGATGACCCAAAAAAAATAAATGCACTGAGCACAAACTTTCTCCAGGCTGCATTTTAAGGGCCTTATTTTCCAGTTCCAATCGCTCTGCCGCTTCACTCCAGCCAACATCACAGACAACCATTGCCCTTTTTGTCTGTAACCACTTCTAAATGCCCTGTCGTTTCAAGAGCCTTCCCCGCAGGTTTGGGAATTAGCAGGCGTTTATGTGATTAACTTTTGGCTGAACCCCCGCGGGGAACTCCAGTGCCTTTCCCAAACGCGCCGAAAGGTGGAGCTCAGCCTTCTTCCACCAGGGAATTCCAGCCCCAGGGTCTGCTCGGGACAGCCCTGCCCTGCCCACAGACACTGCGAGGTGGCTGCAGCCACACCGGGTAGTGACTGGTGTAGCTGCAGGATAAGAACAGGCCAAATTCTTTTAAAACCACACTCTAATTGTCTGTGTCACCCTTATTTGCATTTCATAGCAAAGTAGTTTCCTCGGGGAGGTTATACATATTGATATCTCCTTAAGTACACTTTCCTTTCTGTAAGTAAATAGCCCTAAGCTAAATGTTCTCACTCAAATTAAAATATTTTAACGTATTTTTACTATTTAAAAAGAACACTTGTGGTCACTGACCTGGGAAAGTTGCCAGGAATTTTTTTTTTTTTTTAACAGAACATTAAATATTTTCAAGCACGTGCAACCCACAATACAGACAGCACACACTCCATTAGAATTCCTGGTTTATAACCCTTAGGAAAAGCTGGAAATTATTTGAAATGCAAGTTCACCCCTCAAAGAACCCAAGAGAAGATGCTCTATTTTCATGTGTATCCTCTACAAGGTGCAGCGTGTGAGGAGCTGGCCAAGGGCAGTGCCTGGACTGAGCACCTCCCCTTCCCTTCCCCATTCCTGACATGGAACCAGCTGCCACTTGGGACATTTATGCCCAACTGCTGCTTCTGGATTCAGTCTGGAAGCAGATCCAAGAGCCAGAGCTTTGGGGACAACATCCCCCCCACTGCTCACATGGGGGATTACATGAAAAGCACTTTGGGGGGGGGTTTTCATACAGAACACCAAGGTGCACTAAAAGCACTGGCAGTGGCTGCAAAGGTTTGGCAGCACAAAGGATGGGGAGGGACTGAGGAGTCCAGGACTCACCTTCAGCTTTTTGAGCTCCTGCAGGATCATGTAGTCAGGCATGTTGTCAAACAGCCCGTCTGTGGCCGTCAGGATGATGTCCCCGAGCTGCACATCGAAGGACGTGCTGTCGGCAGCCTCGGGGCTGGGGAGGGGACACAGAGGGGACACAGAGGGGACACAGAGGTTAAAGGACTCCCCACACACACAGGGAAGGTCCAACAGCACAGCCACAGCTTCTGCCCTTCACCACAGCGTGGGGTTCTGTGCTAAAGAATCACTGAGTGTGGAGCTTCTGCCAGCGGGACGGCCTGGCAAGGGAGCTCCAACACTGCCCTGCCCCTGCAAACAGGCACAGTCCCTCCTGTTCCACCAAGGATTCCCAGGGACAACTCCCAGATGAACAATCCTGCAAACTGATCTGCTTCGGGAGTGTGTCTCCATGGAAACCAGTAAGCAGAATGGCAGCTCAGGGCTTCCTCCTGCTCATCTTGAACATGGAACAGAACAACACTTGAAAGGACAACCCATAACGGCCCAAACACTTCAGGATTTTGAATCGCTTTCTAATTGAGTGGAGTAGGAAATATGTCTGGAGATCACTACCAGGAGGCCACAGCCAGCTGGAATACTTGTGCCTAAGACATTACACAACACCAAGAGGAGCAAACACCCCGTTTGGCCATCAGTATTGCTGCAAAAGCTGATTCTCAGAGGCAAAAAACCAAACCTTTCCTTTTCAAAGATTCTTCAGGGGTCTTTAAAAGAGAATCTGCTGCATCCCTGCCCAGGGGGCTCTGCCAAAACAGAGGAGCTGAGGCTCTGCAGCCTCAGGAAGGTTGCTGGAGTTGAGGTTGCCTGCCTGTGCCCATATTTAGCCAAATTCACCACTGAACTGGGACAACAAATAAAAAAGGCCTGGAGAAGGGTTTTGATGAGGCCCATGGGTACTAATTACCGTCAGGAACAGCACAGGAACCAGCCAGAGAGCTGTAATCATGATTCAGAGCTCAAGTGTGGGAGCACATTTATCTTGTGCTTTCCTTATTATGGGATGACTCAGATTACTTGGCTTCCCTGACTTCCACTGGACATGATCAATTACCCTTCTGTTTTTGGGGCTTATTGTCTTCCTATGGATGACAGAGAATCTCAGAAAAATGGGGATTTTTACAGCTCCGGAATTTTAAATGTTCATTTCATTTTAGTCTGACAAAGAGTTTGGATTATTGAGGGGTTCTAATTTCAGAGTTCTACCCTGGCTTCCTCTTGGCAGTTGTATGATGAGGAAGTAAAACCACATGCAAGAACGGTCAGGAGTTTCAACAACTTCAACACTTTCAAAAAGAGCTATTTTGGCTCTGAAATCATAACCTTTACTGTACCAGCCTTGACACTTCAGAAGTCATTTAGGTTGGAAAAGACCCTCAAGATCACAGAGTCCAAACCTTGTATCAAAGACTTGAGCTGCCAATTGCATTCCCTCAGGGCAAGGCCCCTCCCTGAAGTCTCCCTATGTTCAGATGTGGGCTATCACTTTAATGAGTGAATAATCTTTTTGAGACCTGTATCTGTTTGGACTCGATGATCTTGGAGCTCTTTTCCAACCTAACTGATTCTATTTGAACACGATTTGAAGGCTGATTTTTTTAAACATTAATTTCATATTACTGATGACTCTTCACGAGAGTCATGGATCAGCCTGACATTCTTAGGGGAAGACACAGGAACAAGCCAGCCTTTGAAAGAACTCATTCCTGTGAACAGATTGTCCTCTCCTCATCCTCTCATTCCCAGCTTGGTGTTCTGCCAGGCAGTTTTTTTGCTCGTTTTGGGCAAATACAATATGCTGAGGGAAACAGCTACTTGGAAACACAACTTACAGTCACATGTCCCTCTGCTCTATTCTTCAAGCACTTGCTACCTCAGTGCCAAGATATCTAAATTAGCTACTCCAAACAGTCTCAAGGGAGCACAGACAGGGATTGGAACCAAAGCTGCTGGTCAGACCAGCCACTCATCCAGGATGACCAGCACATGCACCAGCTTTGGCCAGTGACGACTTCCCATGGATCAGAACTGTGGGAACAGGCCACCAGGAGTTAAGAATCATTATCCCAGTGAAGTCACACCTGTGCAACAGGCACAGAGTTGAGCACGAGGTGATAAATGTCCCCCTTACCTGGAGAGGGGGAGTGGCAGGCATAGGACCTGATCGGGTACGAGCCTAAATCCTGCACGACACGAGAGAGCCCCGAAGCAGCACAACTGCAGCTTTCTGGGAGCTGCTCACACGCACAGATTAAAAACCCCAGCTCCTTCCCCACCTTACCTGTCACTTAGGACAACTCCTTCTGCCTCTGGAGGAGCTATGGAGAGTTGGAAGGGAGTGTTGAAGTAGTGCTGCTGCTCGTCGGAGCGATGGACGACCTCTCCTCCTCGGACCACCAGGAAGCCCGAGTCCCCCAGGTTGGCTGTGTGTAAACGGTGACTGCTCCTGTCCAGCACCACTATGCAAGCTGTGCTGCTCCCTGCAAACAGTGCTGGGTCAGCCTCACACACTGCTGGGGCTCTCACTCGCTCCACACACAGCTCAACGACTCAAACGTTTATCAGAGCATAAAAATCAGGAGAAATGGGAATGCTCGGCAAAGCCAAAATTAACACATAAAAACAAAGACAGCAAAATGAGAGAAATCTTTGCAACACAAACTGTGATTTTTGTGTAGGGCTTACTTTTCCTGCTTTGATTTTGGTAAACACATTATGCTGACAAATACCTGTTTTGTTTGGCTTTATTTACAGTTTTCCATCCCAGCATATGTCAGCACATTCTGCTATAGGACTGGATTTACAGAACTCACATAAAATACTGAAATTCCGAAATCATGGACATAATAGAATTCCAGCAGCATCCATACAATGCCAGGTGCTCTCCACACAGTTCCACTCGGTGGCTGTAAATAAACCATGCCAAGTAAAGAACTGTTTGCAATTAAGTGTTGGGTCCTATTGCATTTCTCTGCTCAGAACATGAAAGTGCTTTTCTCCCCACCTGCCTGTGCAGGGCCTGCTTCAGGTTTAACAAATAATAATCCTGTCACACCTTCAGGAGAGCAAGTTCCAAAGTGTAAAGAGAACACGTTTCAGAGACAAACACAATTTCAGATTAAAGTAACAACAGAAACGTGTCAACCCTGCTCAGAACTATCCCAGCCCTGCTTGAGGGCACTGAGGAATTCTTGGTTCGTTCACTGGGCAAGAGCCACCAACTGTGCTTGGTTGCAAGCCACAAAAATAGTTATTTCTGCATGATAGTGTTGCAAAGGAACCCACCCACAAACCCTTCAGGGCAAACAGCACTTGCTCCCTTCCTGCAGGCAGGACAGGACAGCACATCCTCCTTTCCCTCCTCAAGGGTGGAACAGAGCTGCAGCATTGCTTCCTGACTCCTGCCCCACATCAGAAACCTTCATCTTCTACCCTGTGCTCCTCCAGCAGGATTTTCCAGGCACAGCTACATGTTGGACAGACCACGAGCTTGCAGTGAGCTAAGCTTAGGATCAGCCTTGCTGGTGCACAAGTCCAGCTGGCTCCAGGCATTGCCTATTTCAGACATTCCCCTTTCTGACACAGAGAGTTCCCTGCAATGCACTTGCCCCGAGTTTGTTCCCCTTCTCCACCCTCACTGAGTGGTAAATCAAAGCAGTACCTCAGGAAAAATCCTGATTTTGTATGTGACAGTGTCCAGGATTGTTGTGCAACACAACAGTGTTTAAATAATTGGCACAGTTTCCTCCCATTTCAGTTTTATTTTATAATCTTTGCTGGATTCAATTCTGATGAATCAAGTAAGTATCCAGGCTCGGAGGACAACAACAAGGAAAAGTTATTGCCTAATGAATCCTCCTTAATGAAGTCCTCTCCTTTCTCTTTATTTTAAAATAAACTCCAAATGCTCATTGCTGCAGCAATTCCAGGGTTTTATTCCTCCTTCCAAAAATACTGCTCTCTGTTAAAGGAGAAACACTAAGGATCATTAGTTTCAAATTCTAACGCTATTAGCAGAGTGTAACCAGGAGGCCACGTGTGGAATGCAGATCTTGTGACTCAGCACACGCTGCTTTTCAGCACAGGAAAGGTCAGGCCCAGCTGAGCTGCCTCGGCCTCCAAAGCCGTGGGGAAGCTCTCACCAGTGGCCCACTTTGGAGATCACTTACAGCTACATCTGCTTTGCACAAATAAGCACCATTAACCACCCCAAATCCTAATGTAATTACTGAGCACTGCTATTTTAGTGACACTTAAGGTCACTGCTGAGGTTCCAACCTATTCTCTAGGCATATAATGCGAGAACATCTGCTCCCAGCTCAGCAGACAAGCTAAATATAGCTCACCCTGCACTCCTCTGGCACAGGAGCTTAAGGTCAGGTGAGCCTGCACATATCACACAGGGCAACACTTTCTTGGTGCACAACAGGGCTCGTGTCCTTTAGAAAAGTCTCCTCTTTGCAAGGTTGTCAGCTCAGGCCAAATGTCACCTCTCTGTGTGCTCCCATTCCTGAGGCAGCTGAATGCCCTGTCTCACATCAAGGCTGACACAGAGTATGTGAGGCATCTACTTCAGCTGGCTTTCAGAAAGATCTGTAATGAATCCCCCACAAAGATTTATAAAAATAATACTCCCAGAGATCAGATGATATAAACTACTGAAGTCAACCAACTGGGCTTTGAGTTCACTTGGACATAAAAGGCAACAGGAGCAGTAAGGCCAGCAATGAGCAGAACTGCATCCAGTTATCCTCAGGAAATATTTTTCCTTGCAGAGCTTAAGCAAAAAGCCACAACCAGCCATGAGGAGTTTTCAGCAGAGAACAGTTATTTATACCTACAAAACACAGGGTGAGCACATGTGCCACAGCGTGTTCTGCTGCAGAACTCGCTCTGCAGACTCTGGTGAATTCACCCTTCACACAGAAAGGCTGCTGGCCTTTTATCTGAGGTATACACACACACACACACACAAACACCCCCTGCACAACCAACCTAATTAAAACAGCTTTTAAACACGCAAGAGAAAGAAGCATGCCACCAAAACAACTCCGTCCCTCTGTTTTCAGCTAATTAAGAGCAGTTAACGGCAAGTTTGCTGTAGAAGCTGGCAACACACAGAGGCAACCCTCCCTGAGCCCGTGCGGGTAACACAGAGCCCAGATGGAAGCGGCAGATTCCTGGGGACTTACCAAGCAGAGGTACTTTGTTCTGCAGCAGCTCACAATAGCCCGCGGTGAGGATCCCCACAGGATTGCTGGGAACAAACCGTCCTTCCTTCACTAAACGTTCACACGTTCGCATCAGAGTCCCTGAGAACTGAGAAGGGTCCACCCCGTAGTCCCTCCAGCCACCTACACCATCTGCCACCCCTGGAAGGGAACAGAAAACCAGAGTTACATGGACAGGAGTGGTTGCCAAAGCAGGGGGTTTAATTATTTACATCACTTATGATATTTAGTAACCAAAAGGCAGGACGCGGCACCCGCCTGAGAAACACTTTGGATTAAGTGTTTGTAAGGCAACTTCTGATACCTTCTGACCTCAGCCCCCAGACCAGCCTCTAAATATAATCTCAACTGCTGAAAAAAAGGCAAAAGTCTAATGCTGAGGATGAGGAGGCTGACTCCACTAGAGAACAAACAGGGAGCTTGGGGGGGAAGATGGGAATTCAACCTCATTAACTTGTGATTAACCTGTTAAAAAGGAAGAATTAAATGTGGTGGTTGTTAAGATTTGAACTAGTACAGAGATGATAAAGAAACTCTTTCCCACAATCCAGCAGCCCAGTTTTTTCTCAATGCTCATAAGAAGGACAATACTTGTTTGGTAGTCTCAGTTTCTGTGTATTCCAAAATCCACATACCCAACACAATGCTGGGACCTACCCTTTCCAAGGAGGGCTTGTTGCTCACAGCTCCAGCCAAGCAAGAGAATGAAAACTGACTATGATCCAGTCAATTTGCATTTAGTTGTTCAAACCAACCTGGATATCAGAAAACTGGAGCAATTCTGCCAAAGCTTTGGAAGCTTCTGAGCAGCTGCAGAGGGAAACAGTGAAGGTGCTCATGGAAAGGGGGTGTTCTGAGGGAGGTGACCAGCAGACACCATATTCTGCTGGTCATTTGGCTAAAGAACTTTGAACTTCCTCCAAATGATAAAAGTAAGATACTACTGAAAGCATTGTGTGAGACTAAAATGTTACTATGTGGAAATTTTCCAAAAAATACTTTTGATTCTCAGCACGGGACGAACCATCTCCGGTTTCCATAACATAGCAAAGCTGAAGTGTGTTGATGATAAAAGCACAAAGGGGGAATTTCAGAGCTCAGAGTGCGCTGAAGGACAGTCTCCCCAGAAAGAGATGCCATGAAAATGTGAGTGAGAAACTAAAACTCAGTTTGCTCTTGTCCAAATGCCCTTCACGTGGGACAGTCTGAAACTGAGACGGAAGGGCTGGAGCCGACCTTGGTGTGAACTATAATCTGCCAGGATTCTGAACAGCCCATCAACATTAATCAGATTTCTCCCTAAAATAGTGCACAACCTTTTAGACACTGCTTTGTCCCTTTTCTTTCTCAGAAGAACGTTACAGGGATGCAGATCCCGGCATTCATTCAGGCTCTGGGAAGCGGCTCTGTAGGACCCCGGCGCTCTTGGAAACACCTTTTCTGGATTCCTCAGGAACAGATTAATCCTCTCCCTACAGGTCTCACAACCTCAGGCTAATACTGGATTACTTTGCTTCCTGCTGCCACGCAGACAGGTCTAGAATAAGAGCTCATAAAGGAGAAGTTCTAGACCTAGAACCCGAAACAGAAACTCAGCTCCAGGTCAGATGATGGTGCTTTACGTGAAGTCACCAGACAGAGGGTTTCTTTTAATTCCCTTTAAGATGAACACAATCCAGATGTCCCTCTGCACTGCTTCCCTCACAGCAGGGTAATGCAATGAGAAGATGCTGTTTGACAAGCAGTGCCCAAAGCTCTTGGCTCCCGAGGCAGTTCCAAAGAAAGCTCGGCAGAAGTTATGGAGTTCCCTCAGGCAATCCATAAACACTTTACATTAGCCCCGGGAAAGTCTGGAACAGAAACACTACAGCTGTAGCCTGGAGCACCAGAGAGTCACCACAGCAAACACCTGGGAAGGTAATCAATTATCAAAACCTATTCAATTTTTAGAGGAAAAACAAGAGTATCCCACCTGACTTTCTTTGCTCACTTCTCACTCCAGGCAGGACATGCAAATCCCTGACTGTGGCGGCACAATTCATACTGTCTTGGGCCATGAAATGCTTTGTCTCTCTTCTTGTCTGCCCTTTGCAAGCTGAAAACAGCTTTGAGCACGTTCTGCCAGTGCCTTCCAAGGCAATCACCCTCTAGATATCCATGAGCAGCTCCTCTGGCTGTGCCTTGTGCCTCACATGAGGGAACACACTGCCTGCTTCCCAATGCCCAGGGCAGCTCCATCCCTGCACACACTGCCTGCTTCCCAATCCCATGGCAGCTGGATCCCTGCCCCATCCCCACACACATTGCCTGCTTCCCAATCCCATGGCAGCTGGATCTGCCCCCTTCCCAAACCCATGGCAGCTGGATCCCTGCCCCATCCCCGCTCCATCCCTGCTCCATCCCTGCCCAGAAGCCAATGGCACTATCACATCCAGGAGCAGCCCCTGGAAGCTGCTCTCACTGGACAGCACTACAACTCACGTGCCACCAATCCTTGTCCTTTCCCCAAATGAAAAATGTGGGGCTTTTTAACAAAGGTTTTGCCTTTTTTTCCTATCTTACACTCCCCAAGATCTTCAGCCACCCTGTCCTGCCTTCAGCATGGTTTTAAATTCAACCCAGCATCTTCACATGTGACATTCTCTGGAAACTCAACAGTTTCATGGGAAAGGAGTATGTGATTTTGAAAGAGACTGAGCAAACTGCTGCTGAAATAGAGGAAATGTAAAGAGGAATAAAGTTTAAGAAAACTTTGTGATACTTGATAAACAGCAAACCAGGAGCAAGGCTGTTTCTGAGGTATTTCAAACTCCAGAAGCAGCAAAAACTAAAACCTCAGCTTTTGATATAACACCTTGATATTTCCCCTCTGTCAGCAAAGGAAAATTCAAGGGTGCTGCTATTGGCAGGATCATTACCAAGCTCTATTTATTTATATTATCTCTGTTTTCATCCAAGACAGAAAAAAAAAAGGTAAATAGTCATAATAATTACCTTTTCAACAAGTGAAAAAGATAATTCAGATTTTTCTCTGCTTACATTTGAACCACAAACCATTGTATTAGCCAAGTTACAAACAAGGAATCACAGGACATTTAAGACAAGCTGCATGGCTGGGAATTGCTAAAACTGAACTGTACACAGTCCTTGGGGTTTTTTCATTCAAGCTATTCAGCAAATGAGAAAATTTGATAGAAAGAACATTCCTGTGGCTGTTCCCTGTTCAAGCCCATGCAGAAATTACACAAACGTCCACGTGACACAGAGCAGTGCCTGCAGCCAGATGAACCACCACTGTAAATAAAGCAATTGGAAATTTCACAATAAATTACTTCCAAAGAATAAATACTTCTCAAGGATTTAACTACATAATGGAGACCTTTCAGAATCTCTGAGAGTTAACACCCCACTGCATTGCCTTCTGCTGGAAAACACACAAAACATCCCTGCCAGATAAAATACTTGCTGCATGTGTCAGTCCAAAACCAGGCCTTTTCCAGCTTCTCAGAGATTCCATGGATCAAAATCTCCCTCAGAGAAACACTTGTCATGAAGCTCTGAGACAAAGCCCAAGTGGGTGATGCTGCAGCCCTGACACTGAGCCAGGGAAGATCCTGGCAGTGGGACTTGGTAAGGCTGATCTCAAAATGCTAAAGCACCTGGGATAAGATACGGGCTGAAATGCAAATGGGAAGTTGTTTTTCCTGCCAGCACACACAAGGCTCCCTGCAGGAGCCCAGCACAGCCAGCCAGAGCTGAAAGCAGCAGTATCTGCTTTTCACCACTCACTCCTGTGAGATCCAGGTGTTCTGCACAGATCAGAAACATAAACTAAACATAAACATAAATTAAACAAGCTGAAGGCTCATAACAAACCCACAGTAGTGATCGAGCCCTGTTTAATGTAAATAGTGTTATGAGGGAAAGTTCTGGCTTGTTGGCAAATTAACCTGCCCATGGTCAGAGTCCAAAAGTACCACTCTGTCCCAAAAATCCCTGGAAGATGAATACTTTCAACCATTGCATCAGCCAAGAATAAAACTCACACAGAAGGCCCAGGCAGGCACAAGTGTGTCAGCAGGAACTGCTTTTGCATGCAACCACAATTAACTTGCTAAGACACTCCACACATCCTACTGAACTTTCAATTTCTTGAGATCCTTACCTGAAATAGCAATGAATCACTGACAAAAGAACATCAAAAGGGCATATCTATGACTGAATTAATTTTGCACCAAAAATAGCAGGCTAAAATGGCAAAAAACGTGCAATTGGTTGCACCACTCAAGTCTGAAATACAGCACCTAATATTTGTCAGCGTATCAGAATTGAGATAAACTGATAAGGTTTCCTGTTCTATCAGTGGTGAGAGAAATCACACACCTAGACAGGTTCTCCATCCAGAGCAAGCCCAGTGCTCCAAGCCAGCAGTGACCCTGCAGCAGCTTCCCTGGGATGTGACACAGCCAAAGGGTGCCTGCCCAGGTTTTGAGGAAGAAATAACCCAGTTACACACAAACCCCTGAAGGCGGGCTGTGTGTGGCTGCTAACAAGTTACAAAGGGAAGGGTTACTTATTCACGCTGTTACAGTAAACCTTAAATTACCCTTGCAGGACACAGAAAGGCTCTGAGAGAGTAGCTGGGTGAGTGCCAACAAGGAACAAACAGCAAGAGGCAAAGTGATCGAGGAGGTTCAAAAACAAACTGCAGGAGAAACGGGGAACCTAAAATATTAAATTGTGCATCTGCTCCTGAGAAAAAAGGAACAGTTCCTCATATTTGTTCCTCCCCTGCTACATCCCCTTGTTCCTGAAACAGGTTTTTACCAGGTAGATTTCCTCCCTGTTTTATTGAAGCCCGAGGAATTGTTCAGTGGATTTTGGAAGCTCCGGGAGAACACTAAACTACTTTTTGTAAAAAAAAAAAAAAACAAACCAAACCCAGTTACAACTATTTAATCTCTCAAGGTGTTGATTCAGCACCAGTGGAACTGATTAGAAGGGGAGGGCAGACACTGAAATCCCTGCCAGGCTTGGGGCATTCAGAGTGTGGACGAAGCAGAGCAGACAGCAGGAGATTTCTGCAAAGTTTCCTGCGACACAGGTATGACTAATCCTCACCTCCTGCACCGTGCTCGGCTCATTTCCCTCTCCTTTCTGACAGAACCTGCTTTCCCTTCCAAAGCCAAGAGCTACATAAGAAACAGTCTGCTTCCAACAAGCACCAACAGAATTTACAGTTAAAGTAAGTGGTCAGCTGGAAACTGTGCTCAGAAGCGCCGTGTGCCCTGCGGGAACTGTGGGCAAACAGAACACGCACCAGGCTGCAGTTCCACGCTCAGGGGCCGCACTCAGTGCCACTCCAGAGCAGCTCTGCTGACATGTGGGTTACACTGACAAGCACGTCAGCCAGCGTGGCTGTCAGTGGGATGCTTCTCAAGCTGCAGTTCCCCCACAAACGACAGCACTTCTGCTCCCATGTTAAACAGAGGGTTCCCCCCGGTCTGTTACAGACTGGGACACAGACAAGTGTTTGCAAGTCACTGCTCAGGCCCTCTAAGGTGCCCTGAGCTCTCCCAATGCAGCAGGTAAAAGGCGACTCCGAGGGAGCCACCCAATTTGCCTCCTTCAGTGTGATAAGGCAGCAATCTCTTTAATATGGTGTGATACCAAATAAACCACTTAACATAGTCCTCTGTAACCTTCAGGCATCCAAGTAAGAATCCCTTCCTCCTCTACAGCTGCCAGAACAACCTTGACATTTCATCTACAAATCCTTTTAGGTGTTGTAGTTTACTTCTCTTGATGACAGTGAGACTAGCAGTATTCCAGGGGCTCTGCCACTCTGGAGTTTCCTCTCCTACAAAGGCTCCTGGCAAAGTGAATTTTCAAACAAAGTGCACTTCCTTTCGGTGTAAAGCAGCTGCCCTGCAGCACCAACCCACTCCCCCACCCCAGAAAAGTTCACAATCGAGGTTTGCAGCAGGCAGAACAGTTGTCCAACTTTAACTCTGCAGTGGACAAGCAGTCCCCTGCTGCCAGGCAGTTTTTCCCTACTCCCGGGGGACAGAAATAGTTTGGAAGAGGAGCGAAGTCTCAGTGGCTACACCCAAAACTGTCCCCAGCACAGCCATTGTATAAGTGATGCTGTCACGGGATGCGCATTGGCTGCCGCAACGTTTCAATAATGACTCACACAACAGCTTGGAAAATCCATAAAAAAACTAGCAAAGACATCGGGAGCCCGATAAGGCAGGAATAAGCAAGAAAAGGCAGATCCCAACAATGAGGAAAAAACCAATCACCAGCGTGGCACATCTCAAAATTTCTAAAAAAAGGTTTAATGTTTACTCTTGTGAAGAAGTGAAATGGTTATAAAACGGTTTATTTTAAAATTTTGGGTTGTCCCTCGTGTACTAAAAATTCTACTTGCATGTTAAGAAAAAGAAAACCAGAGCTGTCAGCTCCTGAAGTTTTGGTTTTCAGCTTGGAAAAAAACAGTATTTCTGTTCTCAAAAGTTCCAAAGGCTTCAGACATGAAGCAGTGCAGAACATCTCCCACTTCCCCGTCAGAGACCTGAATATTCTGAGGATCTGAACACCCAAGACACTGACAGTGAATGTACAAAAAGGTACACCATGGACAAGCAGAAGCAGAAAGGAAACACAGGCCTGAATCATAAAGCTCTAGAGATTAACATTAGCAGTAAAGCCATTTCCTTTTCTCAGGGTGATCCCCAAGGAAACACTCTGGTTCTGAGCTTCTTGTTTCAAACTGTGCTCAGAATGAGAAGAAAACATGCAAATGTGACAAGTATGTCCCAGGCAAAAGTAAAAACAAGACACAAAACCCCCAAGGATTCAAGTACACCAGTAACAGGCCTTACCAAGCATCTAACAAAGGGACTGGAAATAACCTGAATCTTTAAGCTTTCTGCTGATCTTCCTGTGCAAGGGTAAAGCTCAGACCAAGAGACACTGCTAAAGGTTCAGCCTTCAGACTCTACAGTACAATTACAACAAAAGGAGTGTTTAGCATTTTGATTCTTCTATAAACACACTGCCAAGTCAACTTTTGTTTGACCTAAGAAAATGAATCCCCAAGCACTCGTGCCAAAGGACTGGGAGTAGCTCTTTCACTGTTCCACCACACCCAGATCATCCCACACAGGCCAGCGCTCCACACACTGGTTCTAGAAAACACTGGCACAGAGGAATTCAAAATTAATTATCTGGCATGGCTTTGTCACTGATGACTACTAATTCCAAGGGATACACTGGAAATTTACTGTTCTCTAAAAGCACTTACTGTGTCAAGTGTTCACTTCGGCTCAAACCACGTGAGCCTCTTTGTTAAATGCCACAGAATCCAGTTTGAAACCCAACAGTTCAGCTCAGTCACTTTTGCTGGGGAGCAGAGTTAGGCAGGTATGGAGTTCGTACAAAATTTACGAGGGTCTTTTAAAAAACCATTAAGGAACCTCAGATTTGTGATGAGAGTGAGAGGAACTGAGGGCAGGAAAACACTGGTGGTGCTGAAACTCTGCAGGCAGAGCAAAAGAGCTGGTGGAGAGAGTAGAGAGATGATCACAGCAGCAGGAATAAGGAGAAAACTACTGCTTGTGAACTTAAGAACTACAGATGAAGAAAAAGCATCGAATTAAGAGGCACCAAAGCCCATCTGAGCATTCCTGGGTTTGCAGAATGTACACAGATCTGGTTTTCTTGGTATGTGCATTAAAAAAGCAGTAAAGAACTAACATGAAAATAGCCTTACAGGGGGAAAACACCCAAACCAAAACCAAATCAACAGCTTTTCTATTTACATTATTTTCTTCTTGGTACTTCAAACATCTTGATGTGCTGCCCTCTTTGCTGTTTGATCCTCAGCTGGAGCTACAATTTTGTTTGTTTTTAAGTTGCCATGAAAATTAATGCAAAGACCAACTTAGAAATGCAGCTCTGTTGATTCCAGTAGGAAGACAAGACATGCTGTAGGTCTACATACAGTAGTTACCAAATATGGCCAAAAAAACCCAAACATCATCAAATGGAGCTAAATCTGCCCCTTCCCCACCCACAGAGTCCACCTTGGGACAAGGCTTGGACTTGATGATCTCGGAGGTCTCTGCCAACCTGGCTGATTCTGTGAAAGGACACTCTGCATTTCTCTTAGGGGCAAATACTAATCACTCAGTTATTTATCAGTGCTGGCCTAACATGAACTTTAAAGGCAGCCAGGGTTAGTCACATGTTAAAGGAATGGTGTCCAGCAGCTAATTCTGACCGAAAAAAGTTTCCCTGGAACAGGCACAACAGAGGAGATGCAGAATGCCTACAATGCACTGCCCAGTTCTGCACAGCTCCTCGGGAGCTGCGGCATCCCCCTCCCGAAAGAGCTCCCTCGGGAATAACCAGCAATACTGTTACCTAGCACCGAGTTACAGCTCCTGCACAAAAACCCCTCGGCTCTGCTCAATGGCAACCAAGTTACAAGGACACCAATCACCAAGCGCTTCCCACACCATGAGACAGCACCGTGCAATCCCCGGGTTTAAATAAATAAATAAATAAGCAAACAAACAAAAGGGGGCCAGGGGGAGGAAGGGTTTAAGTGTCAAAGTTTTGGTGAAAATTTGCTTCTGGCAGTTCCGGCACAAGTAACTTGTGCAGAAGGTCAGTCGGCCAAACTCAACCTTGAGCACAGGCGAGAAAGGTCAGGCACTGTCAGGAGCAGCGCTGCCCGTGCGCTGGAGGTGCCACTGGTGGTCTGTAATTATTCACTGCTTCTAAAATTTGAACCCTCGAGATTCATTTCGCCGGCGAATCCAACCCGGAGAGCGCAATCAGGCCAGAGCAAACACCGAAACTGAAGTTTGACATTTGATTCCAGTCTCAATGTCACTTTGCCTTGCACTTGACAAGGGCACAGCACACGCTAAGATCAGGAAGCGTCTGCTCCAGCGCTCTTTTCTGCGGAAACGCGGTGAACACACGGGGGGTTTTAAAGGCAGGCAGAAAGGGAAATGCACTGGGAGCTGTTTCCGTGAGTTTTGGAGCCACCGGGCCTTCCAGGCACCCACAGGTGACACGGCCGGGCTGGGCCCGCACAGCCCCGCAAGCCGAAGGCAGGCTGAGCTGCACCAAAGCGCTTTCCTGGGGAGCTAAAAACGCGAGCTCACGCTGACACTGCCGAGCAGAACCAGCTCCTTTGTCTGCGAGCCATGTGCGGAGCGGGGAGGCAGAAAGGGAGGGAGGGAAGGAAGGAAAGGAGGGAGGCCAAAGCCACCTGAGCCCCGCTGCGCGGACACTCACCCAGCACATCGGCGGAGCGGTGCCTGGCCACGAAGCAGGCGTCATCCCCGTAGCACATGCCTTTCTTGAGGATGCCCTTGCGGAAATCCTTGCCGAAGCCGCAGCTGGCCGTGACCAGGCTGTAGTCGCGGGAGTCGGTCTGCGAGAGGCCGCCCAGGACGGCCCTGGCCACCAGCCTGCCGTAGGACAGCACCGAGAACATGGCGTGGGGCGCCCAGCAGCC
>VXBX01006778.1:108744-133080 GCA_013400415.1 Scytalopus superciliaris | reverse complement strand
GTGACCCCCCAGAGTGACCCCTCACAGGAACCCCCGGAGTGACCCCCAGAGTGACCTCCGGAGTGACCCCTCACAGGGACCCCTCATGGAGATTCCCCTCAGGCAACCCCTCACAGAGACCCTCATGGTGATTCCCCTCACAGAGACCCTCACAGTGACCCCTCACAATGATCCCCTCACAGTGACCCCTCGCAGCCCTTTACCCACACACAGTTACCCCGCTCAGACCCAGCCCGTGCCCAGCCCCACTGTTTTTCCCCCGCACGCCCCCCGTGTGATGCCCCACAAAAATGTGCCTTTGACAGGGTGACTCACCCTGGTGGTTCTCGGGGACGGAGCCAGCAGGAGAGGCTTCTATGGAAATCCATGGCAGTGCTGGGAGTTAATCCCATTCTGGGTAAGGAACATGAAATGCCACATTAAACCCTCACGACGTAGCCATGATGTGCAGTCATCAAACCCCACTAGAACCACGTGAATTGTAGTGAGTGGGACACCAAGCTCTCAGCTGTCCCCCTGCACAGCTCTAACACCAACAGCTTCAGTGCTGTGGAGACTCAAAAACACCCAGTTCCTCGTTTTCCACAGCTCAGTTTTCCATGCTGCTCGTGGGTGTGAAAAATGGCCTGTTGTCCCTCTGGAAGGTCCCAGCAGGCAGCTCTGGAAATTGGTTTAATTCCTCTGTGTACACACGTGTTGAGAGGCTGCTGCCACTTGTATAACTTAAATAACAAACAGCAGAGGCAGGTGTGAAACCTCCACCCCGAGCTGCTGCAGGGAAAGGAAGAGCCAGGCTCCACAGTCCCAGCCCATGGGAATGCTGCTGAAGCACCACTATAATCACATGGGAGGCATTTCACAACATCCCTCCCCTTACATTGCTAAAGGCTTAAGCAAAGCGGGAAAGTTTTCCAGCTCGAGCTGAAATTGTATCCAAAGCTATGAAAAATTAATCCTCCTGTTAGAGCAGGGACAAGGAGAGTGGGGTGAGCAGGAGGAGCAGCCCAGGCACAGTTTGGTGGATTAGGGAACGCAGCCCAACGTGCCAACGCGGTGGAGATAAGGGGGTGCTGCTGCCAAGGCCTGTCAGGGTGTGAGAGCAGACAAACAAGGTAGTTCTTCTCAGTGCCTCACCCTCCGTGACTTTATCAGGAAAGGGAAGCACATACTTCGAGAGTTTCCCCCACAGAATCATTCTTTCCCTTCCCTCAGTCTCATTCTTCCTCCTCCTTGTCCAGGTCCTTTCTAGGACAAGTCCAGCCTGGCCTAAGCCCTTGTTCTGCTTCTCTGCCCACTGAGCCCTGAGGCAGCTCAGGTTAGTGCAAGGTGATCTGTCCCACAGCACCCAGACAAGCTGCTCAGTCTGGGATCCCTCACGACACTCCCAGCTAACCCCGAGTCCTCCATGCCCCATCCAATGCGTTTCCCAGAGATGGATGGGATGTTCTCCATGGTGCTTTGCCCATCAGCCCTGGCTCACAGGCTGAGACACTCAGTGTGAGCTCAGGGCTGACAAACACACTTGGCAGAGCAGGACTCCATGTTTCAGTGAGGGCTCCCAAGCCAAGGCACACCATGAGCAGTTCACACTCCTCCATCCTTGGAACTGATTGGAACTCCTCGGAACAGGCTCCACAGGGAAGTGGTAGAGTCATCACTCCTTGAAATGTTCAGCAAACAAATAGATGTGGCACTTTGTGATATGATTTAGTGGGTATAGGTTGGACTTGATCTTGGAGGTCTTTTCCAACATTAATGATTCCATGATTCTATCCCAGGTCACCCACCCAGGTCTGTCCAGACAGCCAGAAGACCTCATAATTTACATGATAATTAGTAATCTTTGCTGAACTCTTTTATGCTCTTCCACAAGGACAAGGACACTGCACCCAGATGAGAAACTGCTGCTGGTTTTCATTCAGAGGATCACTGGGCTCCTGTGAGACAAAACCCAACCATTTTTAATAGAACAGCTCAGAACTGGTTTTCCCCACTGCTCAGTGTCAGTCTGGATAGTTCTCCCTGTAAATCCCTCCCAGCCCATGCCCTGCTGCCTCACTCAGTGTTATTCTTGTACCCGGAGGGTCCCTATCCTGCCAAGTGATATTTGTTTAAAATTCCCCAACCACAAATTTGGCACAAAAACTGGAGCAAAGGGCATCCCCCTGGTTACTGCAACTGGGTGGAATCTTCCCACCTCAAAGTCCAAGATCTATTTACATCAGCCCATTTAAGCTGCAAAAACAAAATGAACCCTTCCTGCTAGGCTTGCTCACACCAATAAGTGCACCAGGGAGGGCAAGGCAGAAGTGCTGCACAACATAATCCACTGCTGGAGGCACAAGCAGGTTTTCAGCTGGTTTTAAAACTGATTCACTCGTAGTTGACGTCAATCCTCCCTCCCAAGTATCTTAGTCCTGAGATTGGAGCATGATAAATATCACCTGTAATGCCATCTGCCCTACAGACAGCCTGGGCTTCTCACTATTTATTTAAGGGCTAATGTTGTGCTAGACCAGAATGCAGTTTATTTCAGCCTGGTTTGACTTTGTTTTGACTCTAATTCCAAATGCCTGTCCACTTGAACTCTCAGAGTGATCTGTCATACAGCAAAACCAACAGTCAGCCTTGGAAAGATGAAGTTCAACACAGCACAGTTGCATTAAACACCAAACTAATGTGAGAAGGACAAAACTAGGCTGCCCATGTGGAAGTCAAGAGGAGATGCAGAGTCAGAAGATCACCAGCTAGAACCCCAGAGTGGTTTGGGTTGGAAGGGACCATAAAGCCCATCCAGTGCCACCCCTGCCACGGGCAGGGATACCTTCCACAAGCCCAGGTTGCTCCAGGGTCCATCCAACCTGGCCTTGGACACTCCCAGGGCTGGGGCAGCCACAGATTCTCTGCCCAACCTGTGCCAGGGCCTGCCCACCCTCCTAGGGAACAATTCCTTCCCAATATCCCAATATCCAATGTTCTGAAAACTCTAGTGGCCCTCTGTTCTGAGGAACAGCAATCATTTTATCTGTGTAAAAGTAATTAAGTTATTTAAATCCCAATCAGTTTTAAAAGGGAAGGGCTGTGGTGAAAGTTATATGGTTAAAACTCAAAATTTAACTGAATTAATACAATAAGCTTGGATGAAAGAAACTGAAATACAACTAGTGTTTTTGCTTAGTCTTAGCATTTCATCAGACATCTCTGTTGGTTTTATTTGTGTTTATAATCAGTTACTTCCCCTGGTTTTACTCGATGGGACTCAATCCTGCCGTGTTTGCATTGCAAATGCCAACTGTAATGCTTAAATGCACATCAAAATCTTGCTGCTTTTAATTATCATTAAAATAGTAATACAGTAAATCCCTTAACATGTTTTTTAATAGACAGCAACCTACTGCATCTTGAACTGCTTGAATTTTCATTTTATACGACCTCCCACATGAGGACCACAGTGCCCTCTTTAATTACTGATTAATTCATGTTTACAGGATAAATTAAAATCTCTCTGATGAAGAACAAGCTTTATTTATTGATGTCTTGATCTTGTCCTACACACTTGGAGTTGCTCTTTGGAACCTGTTTGAGAAGTCCAGCATAAAGGTGGGTTTTGTGGTGGTGGGGTGTTTAAAATGTTTTTTTCTTAGATGTGGTTTTCCCCCTCTGCATGACAAAGGTGGGGTTTGTGTGTTTTCTGCAAGTTCCTTTCTGCAGGGACTTTACTCACTGCATTCTGCTTGTGAGTACATATTTCTGGAGAGGCTTCATGACTCTGCTGAACAATCACATCCTACAGCTGGGGGAATCAGAGTCAGTCACTTAAACATTAGTACAGGGGAAGCTGAAGTGACACAGCAGCTTGTTTGACCTATTCTTATACAGCAAATATTGGACATGGGTTTTTAGGAGAACTGTTGCTCTGAGTGAAGCCCTAACACTTCTGAGAAAACAAAAAAAAAGGTCATGAGTAGAACAGATTAATTCCATCCCACTTTGCTACTGAACAGTTGCCCAGTTCTATTTCAATGGTAGATGCAGGAAGAATTAATACCTCTTTATTCATCCAGCTCCTGCCCACATTCATCCAGGGTGCAATCTGTGCTTTCAGATTCCAGCAAGGCTTGGTTTTCATCTTGGAGTCTGGTCCCTTGTGCATCATCAGCTTTGCCAAGTAATTCTGGATGCAAAAAGAATGTATTAAATTCTATTTTCCCTGGTGCATTGTCAACAGCCCTTTTTAACTGATTTTAAATGCATCAGAAATGTGTAAACTAACAAGTTTTAATATCAACTGCCTCATGGCACTGCAGGGGAACAAGACAGAATACAACTAATGGTGATAAATAAATCAAGCACCACTCTCCCCTCCAAGCCTGCAAAATAAATCCCAAGTTTCCAACTTTGCAGGACTTGTAGGCAGGAGAAATCCTTGTGAACTGACCATCTGGGAGATTAGCCAGGGGAGCTGAAGGGACTGTAAGGCCCTAAATCAGCTTCCCCCAGAGAGAGGTCAGATCTCAGCCACGTGTCCCAACTCTCCCTCCTGCAGGATTGCCTTTCTTTTAGTTTCTCTGCTGTGGGACAGTGAAAGAGATGGATTTTTTAAGATTCCCAGGATTTGCTCCAAACACAGGCCCATATTCTCTTGGATGGCTGCAGCCAGTCCTGCCACAGCCTCGGTGAGAAGCGAAAACCAGAGTCCTACAGTGCCATTTTTGCAGCCTCCTTTCAAAAGGGAACTGTCTTGAAGTCAGTGTTGCTCTTCAAGCCTGAAAAAGATCACAAACCCAACACCTGTAACACCATTTTGGCCACCTGGCTGAAAGGAAGTGCATAGCTGCTTCCAGCTCAATCCAAATAATCTCAGGAACAGCCAAACACAAGGAGGCTGAACACGCCAGTTCTTCATCCCCCGGGGAGAAGGTGAACACAGAAACTTTGGAACAAGGAATGCAGGATGGAGACCCAGGGCAGGTTATTTTGGGATGTAAGGCACACACGGGCCTGAGGAGCACAGCACATTCTCACCCTGTCCTTGGAGGGAGGAGGTCTTTCCATGGCAAGGATGACTCCAGGGCTTGGCCACATCACATGGAGCTGTTTGAAATCCAGGTCAGCTGCTCTTTGATAACATCAGAGCACCTCGGTGGCCTCACACTGAGGCAGCAGACAATGGCCTGCCTTGTGCGACTCCTCACACCCCTGGGGGCAATTGCACAGCCAAAGGAGGGACACTGTGGAATTATTCCAGTTTCCAGTGGATGAAGCTGGAACGTTCCAGATTTTAGAGCTGGAATATCTTTTGTTGGCTTCCCTTCCAGAGGACAGGAATAACCTGTTGGAGGAACAAAGCCCCTGTGCAGCCATGCAGTGGTCAGCTTGCTGCAGGGACACCTAAAGCTGCTCCTGGCCACATCAAAGAATCATGGAACTGCTGAGCTTGGAAAAGACTTCGGAGATCAAACCCAACCATCAACTCAACACCAAACCAAGTCCCCAGGTGCCACATCCACACGTTTTTTGGACACCTCCAGGGATGGCAACTCCACCATCTCCCTGGGCAACCTGTTTTGATCCTTGGCAGCCCTTTCCATGAAGGAATTTTCCATAATATCCCATCCAATCCTCCCTTGGCACAACTGGAGGCTGTTTCCTCTGGCCACTCTCTAGCCCAATTTTTCCAAATTCGTGTAAAAATTGAGTAATTTGTGTTGAAAAAGAACTCAAAATTACCTGTGTACATGACAAGATTACTAACAAGATTAACGAATGAATATACACACTGAGCATTAAGGACCCAGAGTATTTTCAGGAGAAACCTTACAAATTAGTTTAAGGAAAGTGAACTAAAACACAGTTGCAAAAATACGTGAAATACAGAATTTTGCATCTCACAAGGGACCATTCCGCCCATTTATTTATGGTTGTGTGTGGCCTTCCAGCAGCTCTGTCTCCCCAAATCACCTCCGTGGGTCTCTCACCCTGAAACCTCCTCAGAACTGAGGGGGCCCCCACAACCAGCACCGGGCCGGGCCGTTCCTGAGGGCGCTGGGTGGCACAAGGGGCTGCCTCACACCACCGCGGCGGCCAAACCCAGCCAAAGGCCCGGCGTGTGCCCGCCCCCCGCGCTGAGGGGCGATGGGGGGCCCAAAGGACCCCTCAGGATCCCCCAAAAGCCGCTCCCCCATCACGGCCCGCCCGCCATCTTGCCCGGGGCGCGGCCCTTCCCCTCCGCCCGCCAACTCTCGCGAGAGGCGGGATCGCCCTTCCCTCGAGGTCCCGCGCGCCCTGGCAACCGTTGCTAAGGGCGGCCGCCATGGCGGCGCCGCGACCCGCGGCCTTCCCCACCCTCATCCTCCTCATCCTTCTCCTCCTCATCCTCCTCCCGCTCCCGCCGCCGCTGCGGGCGGCAGAGCTGAGCGCGGAGCCCGCAGATACCGGCGGTGCCGCGCAGAAACGGGCCTCCGGCGCGCCGGCCCCGGTCACGGACGGTGGGTGCCCTGCGGGGGCTCCCCGGGTGAGGGGGGCCCCGATCGCGGCCTCCTGTGGGCACCGGGCCCTTGGCTGCTCTGCCGCTCCCATTGCGGCCGCCCCACGACTGGGAAAGCTGCCCGGCTTCTGCCCGTGGGTTGCCGCAGCGCTGCTCGGGGCTCGGAGCCTCCTCCTCAGGCTCGGGGAGCCCCTGGACACCCCGGGGACACTGAGCATCGCAGCGTGGGCAGCTGCTCACGGTGTGTCCATCCCGTGTCTGAGCCTCACCCAGCGCCGGGAGCCCCCGTGCGTGCAGGGCAGGGGCTGCTGCCCCCCCAGCCCCTGCTCTGACCCCCCCAGAGGGGCCCAGACCCCCTCCCTGGGTGTCCCCGGGGCTCTCCCCGTGCAGGCTGTGCCCCCAGAGCCCTCGCTCAGTGGCAGCACACACAGCCCAAACCTGCCTCACTGGGCTCTCAGGAGGGCACTGCCTGCTGTCCGGTTGGCTACACTTTCATTCACCTTCTGATTTCCATCGGTTCAGCTTTCCATGGGTTACTTGCCAAATGAAGCCTGTCCCAGTGCTACCTCCTTAGGGAAAAGAGACTTAAAATGCCTAATCTGGGAGAGGTATCCTTGCAATCTAATCATCCGTGTTTGAACTGCTCTTGTTTACAGGGTGAACTAAGGATTCCAGGGCTCAACTCTGCCAGCAGAACAGGCAGGGCTTCAGAGATTCCAGGAAATACCTGGATGCTGTTCAGGTGGTCAGAGAATGTTTAGGAGGCCACAGAGAAACAGTCAAAACTGAAAGAAAAGAACTAGTTACGAAAACACTCTTTGAATGTCGTGCCTGTAAAACCCTGGCCTTGATTTCCCTCGTTCTGTGCTATTCTTGAGTCAAGATTTGTTATAAAGCAGCAGCTCTCAAAAGCAGCTCAGTAGAGTGGTATCTGTTCTTTGAATGTATAAACCTGAAAACCTAAGCTGCTTCTGAGTTGCCAAACATCTTATGGAACCAGTTTACAGAATTATTAGCAGTTCCTCTCTCTCTGATTACAATATTTCACAGCAGCTAAAGACAGAAAAAAAACGTTTTCAAAGAATTCAGCTCTGGTTATGTTGGCACATCAGGGAAACCTTTTACTGTTCAGTGCTTATAAACATCTCACTGCTCTTTCAAAATGTTTTTCTTCCCAGTAAGTTGAAACAAACACCTTGTTTGTATCTTTCTTTTTTGCCCCTCTGCAGGGCTGAGTGTATTTTAATACATTCAAAATTCCTGCTAGGTTTCTTACTTATTTAATGTTTTCATATTAATTTATGATTTAATAATTATAATGATGATTCTAATGAATGCCTTTAAATTTATGTTTATTTATGTTTGTTTGTTTGATAGAGGTTTTTATTTCTCAGGCAACACAACAGGAGATTTTAGCATGTCTTGCTGTTTGTCCACACGTCCCAAATAGATTTTTCTAACGTTGGCTTTTAAAAAGGACTTCCAGAAAGAGCTCATGAGTTTGGGTTTGACCTAAGGCCTGGTGGGCAGTGCCAGAGCCTGGGAAGGGGCTGTGAGGTGTGGAGCCCCCCCTGCAGCTGTGGGTTGCTCTCCCTGCAGTGGCCAGGCTGTGTGTGTGTGACCTGCTGGTGGCGCGGTGTGATGCCAACTGCTGCTGTGACCCCGACTGCAGCCCCGAGGAGTTCAGCCTCTTCACCTCCTGCTCCGTCCCCGTGGTCGTGTGAGTGCATAAACAGCAGTAAAATACCCCGTCAGGGCCCTGCCCTCTCCTCTCACCAATTCCTAACCCCTCCCTGCTGCCCTCTTGACCCTCTTTCCCTTTCCTGTAAACCTTTGAGGCCAACCTGGTGAAACAGCAGATTTGCCTCCCACCCATTTCTCTGTCCCTTATTTTATTCCCTCTTTTCCCACGTTCCTCCTGGGTCACTGTGCTCCTGTCTGTGGGCACTCAGGTGGTGATGCTTTTTTGGGGGGGGAAATTGATGTATCTTTTCACTTCCATCAATATAATGAAGTGTCTGGAAGTTAAGAAAACTGCTGCTATCTGTCCACCTCTGTGGGTGATTAGTAATTAATCAGTAACTTCTTTGATTACATTTATGATATCAGCTACAGACTTGATCAGTTCAGGGCTTTTGGAGTAGTGTGAGCATTGTTCTGCTCCTAATTTTGAAGTCACCACCCCAACGTGCTGCCTCCCTGCCAGTCTGTCACCTCACAACCACTAAAATGTAACATTATACCAATAAAGTAAGGCCAATAGTTGTTTCTTTGCTGTTTAGTTTATCTAAAGACCCCTTCACCTGATTTCATCCTCTCAAAAAGGAGTTAAAGCTCACTTCAAAATCCTAATGTGAAAAAAAGATCTCTTGGTGAACTCTGAGAACAAAAAGTGCAGGGTTTCAGCCCACCTTCTGTATAAATTATGCCAATCTCAGCACTGGGGTTTATTCTTGGTGCTTTGAAATTTGAATTAGCAATCACGCCAGACTGTGGTTTCTTATTGTTCTTGCACACAATGACTCCTGCCAACCATTTAGAGATATTTTTATATATCAGAAAGGTCTAATCAACACCTTCCTGAGTGACACTTTAATTGCCTGGGGTGACTGTTCTGTCTTTGTCAACTAGAAATGCCTAAAATGAAGTTGTGGGTTTTTTTCCCCCAAATTATTTTTGTGTGAAATGTTCTTTTGGCATGAAAATCCACGGGGGTTTCAAAACCTGCAGGTATTGTGGATCTCATTATTTACATCTGGGTTCATGCATATGTGCCTATTTGTGTTAGTTTGGCTGATCCCAAGGGAGAGGGATCGGTGTGACCTCTGAACCAGCAGAAGAAGGGATGGGATCCCACCAACAAATGATCCACCTCATGGCAGAGTCACTTCCCCTCTCCATGCCTGTCCTTGGCTGCCCCATCCCTGCCAAACAGCAGCTCCACAGGGACCACCTGCCTGGATCTGCAGCACGTGGGACCCCCCAGGGCGGGGGGTGAGCCCGTGGCACGGCCTCAGACACTGCTGCAGGACTCACTGGGCTGTTCCAGCTCCTGCTTCTCACTCTGCCCTCCTTTTACAGTTATCTCAACTAGGACTTTTCCCCCACTCCCTGCCCAAAGGGGATGTTGCTCCAATATCCACAAAACTGCCCTTTGTTCCTGGCCTGCCCTCACAGTGCCCTAAAGGTCAGGCTTCCCACTTGGATGTACCCTGCATTTTCAGTGCCTCAGCCATCTGGGATCCCACCAAAATCGTCATTTTAGCTCTAATATTATCACTGGCAGGTTCTTCCCTTGTTTGTAACCTTCCTTCATGTTGCTGCTCATAGTTTCCTCTGCCAAATTATGTATCCCTCTGCATAATTATACAAATTGTGTTAAAACAGTAATATTATGGGGGTTTTTTTTATGATGTTGCCTCAGTATTTGAAAAGAACTTTAAAATCAGGTCAACACAAACTTCCAGTGGATCATTCCTTTATTATTGTTTGCAGAGGTGACAGCCATCTGTGCAGGCAGAAAGCTGCTGTGTATTCTCTTGATGTTGAAGCCAATCCACCAGAAAGGATATTCCAATTAATTGACCAAGTCAATCCCAGTATTTTCTGCATTCATGCTACAAACTGTAAGTGGAGTTGTTGCCAATACTAAGCATTGGGGTGTTATTTTTTTGTAAGCTCTTTAGGTACCAGAAAAAGACTAAATTGAGAACTATTTTTATTTTATTAAACCTCTTAGAAAACTGGCAGTTGTGTCTGCTCTCAGTCATCATGTTGTGATCCTTTCACTTGTGAAACCATGGAGTTAAAACACACTGTACTTTTAACTTTTAATCTTCTCTGATGAAAAAATAAGTATTTTTTAAAAAATAAATAAGCATCCCCAATAAATCAAATTTAAAGTTGTCTCATGGAAAACTGACTTCCCAGTCTGATACAAATCCTTTATGCCCAGCTTTGAAGTGACTTGCAGGGGGGGTTAAAAGTGATCAGCACTGTATTGTCTTAATTAAGACTGTGCAGTAATCACCTGAATATTTACATGGAAACTCCAGACACTCATTGGCATGTCTGGTTTGGAAATTATGGTGTCAGAAACCAGGATTTTGAAAGCAAAGGACTTTCCTTAAGATTAAACTTGTGCTTTCCTGGATCTGGGTGAAACGATTGAAGAGTTAATGATCTGAGGTCCTGTCTGGGTTTTCTCTTAAAGAAAAGATTAAGCTGCATTGGGATTTTTAACCACTCCAGAAGGAAAAAATTGCTACTAAGTGCTGGTTTTGTGTCTTTTATGCTTAAAGCTCTCTCATTCTTGAATGCCTTGGCAGATAAACAGGCTCTCCACCTCAGGCCCCCCGAAATGCCAACTCCCGAAAATTTCGATCGTTTGCTGGATGAGTTTGGCAGTGCTGCTTTCAGTGCTGAGCCCGAGGGCTGGGGTGTGGCCACAGAGGCTCCAGGCCCTCCTGATGCAAACGAAACTCGCAGTTACCAGGTAAATAACTACCTGATTCAGTAGGAGGGAAATGGTATCTCATCCAATTAGTATTAGATTGTTCCATAGAAGAACAAGTCAGCATTGTTTGCATCTGCTTTTAAATAATGCACTTAAATAAGAGATAAAATTTATATTGGTCTTTAAATATAGAAATGTAAAAATAAGGAGTGGCACGTTTTGTGTTAACTCACTTTAAAAGTGTACCAGATTTTTAAGAACTTTGAAAAAAAGTCACTTTTTTTTTTTTTTTTTTGCTGTGTTAAACATAAAGCTGTAGCAGTGGCTTAAAAACTGATGCATAAAGTGGTATAATTTATTGATACAGTGGAAGCAAGCACTTCTTTTGTTTATATTTATTGTTAATAAGAATGCTTTGATGGGCTGAAACACACCTGTGCCCCTGACCATGTGTTTTCTTTGGCAGTATGGGGCTCCTATACAGACAGAGGATGCATTTCTGAGGCTGCCAAGTCCTGTTGTGTCCTCTTGGTGCTCTGATGCAAATCCTGCAGGTTGGAAAATGCGTTTCAATTCCATTTTGTTTGCTTTAGAGGATCCTGCTCTGCCTCGAGATCCATCAGTCAGAAAGCTGGCACACACCCCAGTGGAAATTCAAGATAAAATGAGCAAAGTATTTCCAAAGAGCTTCAGTTTCTCTGTGTTCTCGAAGACATAGAATGGAAGTTGTTTTGCCTCTCTGCTAAACATTCGAAGTAAATCCCCAAGAATCTTGTTAATGGGCTGTTTATCCCCCAATGAAACATCCTATTTGGCATAATTGGTTTAATCGAGTAGCACAAGGGTGACCCCGTGAGGGAGGAGGGTGTCGCACCCAGCCAGCCCTGCCTGGGCAGCTTTGCCAGCTGTCCCTTTGTACCCTGAGGTGCCTTTCACGAGTCCCACTTGCAGCCTGGAGCTCCACATTTTAACCTTTCACACAGTTTCCTGAAAATCTGCAAAGCCAGGCCAAAAAAAAAAAAGGCCACAACCAAACCCACACCTGCATTTTCAAACCCCACTGTCATTATGGTGAAAGAAAAACTCTTATGGGATCTCAGAAATGAAGGAATACGTAATTTTCTGGCTTTTATGAAGCTTCTACTTGTTAAGAAGCAGTATTTTGTATTTTGTCTCAGCGTTATTGGAGAATATAAGAAGGTATCATTCTTTATATCCTTCAGTAACACTTGGACTCTTTTTTAGGGTTTTTAGTAAACCAGGCCACAAAATGCATCAGATCAGTAAGTGTGGAAAAATGTGACAGCATTCAAGGCCTCAGTATGCTGTTCTACATCAACTCCAGCATTTTGGCAGTGAGTATGATTTGAAACACTTGAGCAGCTGCCTGTTGATATCACAGACCTTTTTGAATCTGTAGAATTAAGTAATGTCTATTTACTAAAGGGTATGGTGTTTTATTTGGGTTTTTAGATTATGGGTTGGGGAAAAACATCTTCCTGTACATACATACAGAAAGCCTTTGGGAATGTTTTTACTTCAGGCTTTGCTAACAGGATAATTTACTGTTCTCTGCTTAGCCAAATATAAATGATACAGTCAAAGATAAAGTAAAAACTAATAGTTTGGAAGAGACAAGCTCACTGAGCTAGTGCCTGCTGCAGTTCCAGGCTTCTGTGCATGTTCAGGCTTTTCCAGGAGTGTTACCAGAGTGCAAAATTGCAAGGAATCTGAGTTTTAAAGAGCTGGTAAAACTCAGGTTTGATCCTCTGCATCTGGCCTTGCTCAGTGGAGCAGTGTGGAATAAAACCTCAGCCATGTGCTGCTTGCCAGGACTAAGGGCAGCTTAGGAGAGGTCAGATTTCTGTCCCAACACTGCCTGTCAGGGAGGATCCCGGGCGGGAACTGGAGACGCTCTGCGGGAAGATCCCCTTGCGGGGGGTGACATCGCAAGGGGGTGGTACGGGGGCCAGCGTGGTCTCAGGGCAGAGCAGGAGCCCTCCCAGTGCCAGCAGGTGGAGCTGCCGGCCAGAGAAATGGCAAACCAGTAACCCCGGAAGCCTTACTGGGAGCACTGGGACAGCAGGGCCTTCGGAAAACCCCACCCTCGGTGCCAGGAGGGGCAGCCGGAGCGAGAGAAACGTCCTGGTTATTGTTGCAGTTCATCTGTGTTAGCCAGCTTGTCTCTACCCTGGCCTGTCCAGCGGATCCCAGGGCTGCTGGGGATTCTGGGAATCCTCTGCCAAGGTGTTTCCCACCATGGTCAGGGTGTACCTGTAGTTGCCAGAGCAAAGAGCTGCTCCAGCCCCTCCTCTCCTCCCTTCCAGGTGGGAAGCTGAGCCAGTGGGAGGCACAGTGAGGCTGCAGTGCTGCCAGTGACCTGCAGAGCCATGATCCATCACCCCTGTGGTTGCACAGAATTCCAGGAGTGGTGCTCATTCCCTCTTCCCTAGTCAGAAGCAGTGATTCCCTGAAGGACAAATCAATCTTTACAAGCACCTTTATTCCCAGAGCTGATTCTGGTGGCTGGGCTGTGCCCTGGGCTGATCAGTGTGGGACAGACTCCACCTGCATCACCTGCAGGGCACCAGCTCCCAGGAATGTGTCCCTGCCCTCACGTGGGATGAGTCACTGCTCTCCATATCCCATCATAATTCTGCAGAACTGCTTCATGGTCAGAATCCAGCTCTTGCTCCCTTCCCAAAGATGTGACTCAAACACTTACTGGGAAGTCAGAAAAGTAAAACTTTTGATAAAATGCTGCTTTATGTGGGTATTTTCCGGTCCTGATCCATGACCTTGGTCTGACATTCCTGCCTTTCCATGAAACATTGCTCAGATTTTTCATGCTGTATAACAAGAGGGAATCCTGCTTCTCATTTATTGGTTTAAAGACCATTAGCCTGTGGAATTCTCACCATCAGAACATGACAACAAAAGCTCTTCATTTCTTTGGGAAGCACAGCCTGGCCAACTTCCTAAACTGGGGGTTTGGGAATAGTTCCAAGAGGAAGGAGGGGATTGGATTATAAGATTTTTCCTACTGGCCACAGAGAACAGCAGTTCTTTTCCCACCTCCTGGATACTTTGGGGTGTATCCAATCCCTTCCACAGTGTAAGAGTTACTGTAAGGAGAGAGTTATACAGGCAGAGGAGTTAAGCCTTAACTGCTGTACTTAATGGCTACTGCAATATTACTATTGTTTTAATTTGTTTTAATTTGTCCTTTTATTCTTTCCTAGGTGCCCAAATCAAGTCAGATGGTAAGTATCCTAAATTAATTGCAAGAGCTGGCAGCAAAATTCTTAGTTACAGTCAGTGGAAGTTTTTCACTGACTTGACTAGAACAGGGACTTAATCCTTAATATTTACAGTAAAAAACCCCTATAATTTGCTATCAGTAATGATTCTTAGCAACTCCAACATAACATGCTACCTGCAAACATTCAAGCTTGATACACTCCCCTCATATGAAACTCACTCTTTTTAAGCAAAGCTCTTTATTTACTTCAAAACCCCTTGGTTGAGCTTCAGCAATACACCTAACACAGAGATTGTTCAGAGGGTTCTGTTGCTGTGGAACAAACACAGTAACACTGAAAAGCCAGAATGGGTTATCCCCAATATTCAGAGCTGACATCAGTTTGTTTTTCAGGTTAATGTGACTGTCCAGTCCATCGTTGTCCAGTCCCTGGATGGAACAAGGACCCTGCTGGAGGGTGCTGATGGCCTGAGGCTCCCCCTGGCTTTGGATGAACTGTGCTTAAATATAGTCCTTGGGGTAGGTGTGACAGTCCCTGTGGGGTGTGCTGGGAGGAATCCCTGCAGCAAATCACTCCTGAGTCACACATTGCAAAGCTGTCAGGCAGGCCTTGAAGTTCCCATAGATTGTGACATGCCCAGAGCAAATGTCACCACCAACTTTGGGATAAAAGAGAGGCTTTTGCAACAAAATAATGACTATATACAGCAAAACATGGAGACAGGCTGAAATCCTTGCTGTTGTTATGTGTGTATGTGACAAAACAGGCAATAACATGAGTTTAGAATCTACTTTGTGCTTGGGAGAAGATGATTTCAAACACACTGCTGACACAGAGAGCAAGGAATAGATACTGCACATCATCTCATTTTTTAATCTTAAGTTGATGAACATTGTGTTTATGCTTAAAGCAGTCAGTTTTGAAGATACAGAAGATATAACATATCCCCACTTTGTGGTTCACAGTTTCTTAAGCAAGGAAGAAATAAAATACTGGAATTATTTTAAATTAATACTTTTCCTAGTTTCCCTTATGCATTTATTCCAATGAATATCTAAAATGTTTAATTTTCAGGTGAGTTATCACATTACCTACACAGACACAGGAGCAATAATAGAAGCAGCTGCTGCTTTTGTCTTGGGGGCAATTAGCAAAGAAGCACTTTCAGTACAGCAGAGCTTCCAGATCAGCTTCACTCAGGTAACTGTGGGGCTGTCACGGGTGACTCGTTGAGAGACACTTAATTACAAAACTTATTAAACTTGAATCAGAACAATTGTGAGCTGCAAGGTAAAGTATAACTTGCCCTGGATGCACAGATTAGGCAGCATTTCAGAGCTGGGCAGTAAAGGCCTCCAAAAAGTGTCACATTTCTAAGCCCCATCTTGTGACTGTATCCAGAGAAGCAAAGCCACACTTACAGCCTTACTGCTCATCATTCCAGGCAACTAATAATCCCAAAATAACTGAAGTGTTTCTGTGTTTTCCAGCCCTTTCAGTGCAGGATGAGATCTAATCCTGTCTGTTTGCATTGCAGGCAAACACCAAGCCAGTTCCTCTCAGTGGCAATCCTGGTTATGTTGTTGGGCTGCCTGTGAGGGCAGGATTCAGGCCTCAGGGATATCCTTTCCTTGCTGGATTGCTGTTGGCAGCACTTGGTCTGGTGCACCCTCCCAAACCCTTGCTGGCATGGCCATCTCTAAGATGTTTGGCTGTGTTGTAGAAGGGAATGACTCAGTGCTGACTGCAAATCTCCTGGGACTGTGCAGTGAGATTTAGACCTTCACTGCACACTCTGGTGCCTCTTCATGCTGTGAGAGGAGTCCTGAGCTGTTGTAGCATTTTCAGGTTATTTTAAGGGTATGGTTAAGGATTCTTTTTTTTTGTCCTGAAATACATGGAGTGCTGAGTTTCCCTTTAACTGTGTGTTACATCTGGCATCACTGAGAGCACCAACAGGCACAGCCAACTCACCATCCTGCAGAGCACACCCAGCCAGGACTGCCTGGCAGCACAGGGAGCCAGAGCCCCAGTACGCTTTGGGTATAACATGATCTCAGGCTGTAAATTAAGGTAAGAACTAATCTTTATTTTTAATTTAGTGCTTTTAACCCTCTGACAGCCTTTTCCCTTAGGCTCTGTTCAGGCCCTGGCTGTTCATACAGCTGGAGGAGTATTGGGAATGGAGTATTTAATTCTGAAAAATGTCATTTAATTAACAATAGCCTTTCTCTTGGAAAGACTGTGTACATTAGCAGCTGTGGCCAGAAGGCTTGAGCAGTGCATGGGGGCAGGAGAAATGCTGCTGCCTGTGCCAAAGCAGTGAGTTTTGCTGTAACTCACCTCTTTTTGTTTGTTTTCTGAAGAATTACAGCAGCTATGAAATGCCAGCCTTTGGCTCAGACCCTCCTGGATGTGCTGAAGGGCCAAAGCTTTCCAGAGTATGTGGCCTCATTTGGGAATTCCCAAGCCCAGGATGTGCTCGACTGGGTGCCAATAACTCATCTCCACATCTCAGAACAGGTAAAAGTCACACCACCCCCACCCCCTGCCCCTTCACTCCCACTGTCCTCTCTCATCTGTACCTGTAAAGCAGCAGCAGCTCAACATTCCCAGCCTAAAAATGCAGGAACCAACTGGAGGGAAAAAAAATGGGGGGTGTGGAAAAATGCAGAAACAAACAGGGGGAAATTCCTGGAATATTCACAAATTAGGAGTTTCACTCTTGCTGTAGGAGACAGGGTTTATTTTTAATCAAGCTGGTATCCAATTATGGCTCAGGACAACATGCTGGGTACAAAATGAGTTCTGGCCACACTTCAGAGTCTGAGTTAGAGGGGATGAAGCACCAGAGGTGAGGTTGAAAGAGTGAAGTAAGAGAGTCAGTGTTTCTCCTCTCACACCAGCTCAGGGCAAGAGAGCAGGAACCCTTTGAAGCACAGCAGATGACAGTTTGTGTAGAGGTGTCTTGTTGCTTTTGCAACTGAAGAGTGAGTAACTTCTGTGACCAGAAACGTGACAGTTCAAGAAGAAATGCCTAAAAATAGTTCAGCTTGGAGGCTTCAAAATTCTGCCCTGGCAGAGTTCAGGATTTTCTACTGTCCAGCAGGACTAAAATAAGTCTTCCTGTTAAAAAGTGCCAGCTCAGCACAATCACCAAGAACCAAATCTTGTCTCAGGTGGGACAGTCCTGCTGAAATGGAGTCATGGAGTCACTTTGTCACCTATGGAAAACCTGCAGGGACAGCCAAGGCTGTAGCACCTGTGCTACCCCCCCAGTGAGCCTTCTGGGCCATCCTGCCCCCTTAATAATGTGAATCATTAATTAATGAGGTGGCTTTTGTGCAAATCAGACAATGAGAGACTTTCTAACACTCTGCAGAGCTCTTGCCAGATTCCAGTGTCCCTTGGAATAGAAGTGAAGTGGACTAAATATGGATCTCTGGTCAATCCACAAGCCAGGATAGTGAATGTTACAGCAACACTCAGCAGCACCACACTGAAGCAGGTATGTAATTAAATTACAGGATTTAAGATAAAACAAAGGGCTTGTTTTCCTGTGTGCCACTGACCCAGATAATCTCTTTATCTGAAGGCAGCACTTCACATCAGAATGTATTCCACCCAACAGCTCCCTTCCAGCTCAAACTCAGCTGTGGCTGCTTGCCAGAACACTTCAGTAAAAATCTATACATCATTAATGAAAAGAAACATGGCACTGTGCATGGCCAGAAATAATTTACAAGTAACAGGTGAAAATATAGCCCAAATAAAACAGCCATACAAGAAAAGGGGGAACTAATTCCTGTTTGTATTTTCCCTGCAGCTTCCCTCAGGAAGGGAGAGGATTATTCCTGTAACAAGTTCTGTTGTTTTCACTGACATTTCTGCACCTGCAGAGCCAGGCTATAAAGCCTGGCCCACCATTAACATCAAGCTGCCCTTTGATTTTTTCTATCCATTTGTCTAAGGTAAGCATTCATCCAAAAAAAACCCCATATTTTTGCTTTTTCTTATTTTCCATCCAAGGTTTATCCAGTGACTGTGATGGGCCAGGAGTTTCTTCTGAATTGTAGATACACTGGGCTAAAACTGGCCAAATTTTAGAAATGGTGAGACCTCACGAGGCTTCTCGGAAGTGTTAAAAAAACCCCCACATTAAGTGGAAAGTTTCCAATTAAAACTCACTGAGAGGAAAAAATGTCCAGAGATGACCTTGCTGGTGGCTCTGGCTGCCCAGTCAGCACATGTGCAGCCCCCAGCTCCATTCCCACTCCCTGCCTGTGGAGGCAGGAGGGGAAGGACACAGCACAGCTCCAGAGGAAGCCAGGCTTCATTATCCCATCACAGCAGAGCTAAATTGCTAATTAAAGCAATCATGTGCTATTAGATAAGGCCTCTGCTTTATCTACTCCCATGAATAAGCCACATATTTCTGGCTATTTTTCCCACACCACTAATTAATTACCTTTCTTTAAAAATCTGTTCAGTTATGCTTTGAGCAAAGCTCAGTGACCCTTCCAGCTGAGCCTGGCTTAAATCCACTGGAGATACCTTTCAGAATTCCCACTTATTGAATCTTACTCTTCAACTATCAAATAGTCTCTCCCCAGGGATCTCCCAGTACCTGAAAATGCTCCTGTTGTGTTCAAACACCAGCCTGGTGCTTTGGAATTTGCTTTTTAATGGCTTTTCTGGAGCCTGGCTGTTCCCAGCAGTTCCACTCACCTGCATCTGTTCTGACATACCCCACTCCCTTCAACACCTTGATTTATGGGCTGTGGAAACAAAGAACTTTGTAGCCCAGTGGGATGTGAACTGCCAAGGGAAGAAGGGATGAGAAAACACAGCACCAGAACTGGGATCTGCTGCTTGGTCTGACGTGAGGTGGGACACGTTTGCCTCTGTTTTGGGGCTGGTTTGATTGTCAGGGAAAGGAGTGGCATGTTGGTGTTTCTGAAACAAATGTTATATAAATAAACAAGTGGCACAAGCAGCAACAGAAATGAGGAAACTACCAACAATATGAGAAGAATGGTTGGCAAAGGGCTGTATTGATGATGAACAGTCAGCTGGTGGAGAAGAAATAACCTTTTCAGCCTGGGTTCTTATCATTTACACTGCGAATTTCTACCACATGTTGCAAACAAAGAACATCATCACAGAAAAAAAATGAGATTGCTTGAAATAAGTGGTACTTCTGTGAGCGTGTAGCTCGTAAAGATGTGTTTTTATTAAGTTATTTTGCAGTTTTGACTGTACAACTGTACAAGAAGGGGGAATAATTGCTGTTTACAGGGACTGTGTGTGATTAATTTTCCAGCAAAACTGTTTTTGCAATCCCAAGGTCTGGTCAAAGTGTGGTCAAATAGAAAATGTTTATAGACAACACAATACAAGAGGAAGCAAAGAGACAGAAAAACCTTTGAACTCAAGCTGGTGGATTCCAACACTGCACTCTCCAGGCAGAATTCCCACCTTGGAAAGCAGGCCTCCTATTTTGGGTTGCTGAGGAGCCCGTGCTGCTTTAAGATGTTGTTCAGCCTCTCGATTTCCTGCTCCTGCAGGAGGCAAAAGTCAAATCATTAATGTCCTTAAAACAGCTCCACAGGTTCCCCCAGACCTTCCCACTGCTGCAGGAAAACAGGACAGCCTGGCTAAAGGAAGTAGGACAGAGGGACACATCATTCCCTGGAAGAGGAGGAGCTCAGGGAACTTGGTCAGGGCACCCCACACCTTCCCATGAGGAAACTGACCCAGCAGTGCCAGCCTTGCACAAGGAGCCCAGGCAGGTAAACCCAAATTAAAAAGTGGGTTTTTTTACCTTCTCTACACAGCTGTGCTCCAGTTGTTCAAGCCTCGTTGCAAGTTTCAGGTTGGCTTGTTTTAACTTGGACACTTGTTGTTCTGAGCGAGTCTTCACCGATAAGATTATTCCTGTGGAACAATTCCCAGGGGATTTGCTTGACATTGTAAAACAGCCACGAGCAGAATTAACTGTACACAGGGTCTGTGCCCAAGGAGTTAAACATGTGCCTCTCCAGTTTAGGTCCTGTCATCTTCCAACCACCCTTCCCAAGTGCTTTTCTCTTAATGAGGAGGGTTTTAAATCAGCCACCCGAGGGATTCGATACGGATACTCAGCTGGGAAGAGGCAGAGCTGAATTAATCACTCAGACTGTCACTCAAACCCTGGATTTGAATGTGCTCCCTTGGCAGAGCCTGGGGGGGATGGAGCTGCAGGCTTTGTTGTGTTTTAGCAGGTTTTAGGTGTATGCAGGACCTGCTGTGACAGCAGGGCACAGCCTGGAGCACAGGGTGGGTCCCTGGGGGAACAGGACGTGGAACATCCCAGTGGAACAGGACATGGCACATCCTCAGCTCCACCAGGTTTTGGCTTCCCCTTGCCCAGCTGCACCAAGGACACGCAGTGTCCCAGCAGGGCAGAGGTGTCACTTCCCTACCAGCACCCTTAGGGGATTACATGTGAACTCAGCCCCCACACTGAAGGCATTTTCCTCCCACCCTTTTCTGATGGAAAAAATCAGCCTGGTGAGAGCACGAAGAACATCCCGTTCCTCCCCCGGAACAAGGCGCAGGAGGCACGTCTGGTCTGCACTCCAGGCAGCAGCTTTGGGGTTTGGGGGCTCAGTTCTCAGAGGACAAAGCATTATTTGCTCTGATACCATCAACCAGTCCCCAGCTGGTGTAACCCAGTCCCTGTCCAGGGGCACTGAACCGTGCCCAGCACAGGCACAGTGCCCGAGGAGTGCGGGCCACGTTCCCTTTGTTCCCTCTGGTCTTCCAAGTGCAAAAGGCTTGTGGGGGAACCCGGAACAGCCAAGGATAAGGGGATTTTCCTGTAATTGCAGCCCTGTTTTCTGCTGTGAGATGGGGTTCCTGGGTTTCACAGGGCTGCAGGCAAATCCAGTTTCTCTCTGACTTTCACTGAACTCAGAAACACCACGAGCTGCTCTCACATGCTCCCTCCTTCCAGCTGCTGCCGACCAGGCACGTTCTCTCCATCCAAAGGGCAGTGGGGGCTGAGGGCAACAGCCCCAGCCATCCCTTCCTCTGATCCCTCTGTGCCACTCACCAAACCTGAGCTGTGGGCACAGGACAGCACTTGGGCTGAGGCTTCATGCAGGAATTAGATTCTCATTGCTATTGGAATCCCAAAATTCCTTCCCCAAGAAGGAAGAAAGTGTTTCCAGCTACACTCTGAATTAACATCTATTTGCAACAACTTAAAATTTCCACAGCAAAGTCACTAAAGTCTGATTTGGGGACATTTTTTGTTTCTCTTTTTTTGGTGAAACCCTTTGAATCCAAGCAAGAAAGATCCAGGGTGAGATCAGGACATTCCCTGCAGCATCCCTGGAGGGGAAGGAGGAGTAACAGCAGAGCAGAGCATTGAAACCTGCTCTGCTGTAGAAGCAGATGCAGGAAGACAGGGACTCCCTTGGGAAAACACTGCCAGAAGGATCCTACAATGGAAACTGAGGATGTGAGCCATCCCTCTCCAGGAGGGAAGGGTGCAGGATTAAGTTATAGGGGTTTTAGGAGGAATGTCTATCCCTGCTCCAAAGAAACAGCAGCCTGATTCCAGCCACACTCCAGCAAGGAAAACCACACAGGTGGAACTCTGAGTTCACTGGGAGAGCAAGACCGGGGGGGTCTCCCAGATGGGGGTGAGAAGAGAACAAAGACACAAGCCCAGATCAGGGAGGGAAGGTGCCAAACAGCCCTGGCCCAGGGGACCCCCCTGACCCACCGTTGATGATCCGGGCCACCCTCCAGAGGCGCAGCAGGATCAGCAGCCCCACGGCCTCGAAGTCGTGCTCGTGGAAGATGAGGACGACGTCGAGCACGAAGGACACGACCACAACCGCCCCGTCCAGCACCTCGAACTTGTGGTGGAAGAACTCGCGGCGGTACACGAAGACTTTGAACCCCACCTCCACCAGGAAGATGGTTAAAATGGACAGGGAGAGGTAGTGGAAAACCTGGGGAAAAGCAGCACCAGTTTAAGGCAGGAAACAAGAAACCCCGCTGTGTGCACGGGCAGGGCAGGCTGGAAAACCTCAGCTGCTCGAGGGCACATCTGGTTTGGCTCCACAAGGAGGAGGGCTGGGGACTTTCCTTCTGCTCTAAAGGACAATCAATATGTGGCAGCCAGTGGTGCTGGGAAACTGGTCCAGGAGGTGTGAGGAGGAGGGTGATGAGTGATTCATGAGGCTGCTGCAGGGACTGGATGTGAGCTGGGCCAGGTGGGCCCCACACATGCCTGGGAGACCCCCCTTTGTGTGCTGTGACCAGCAGCAGGGCAGGGCTGGAGCTCCAGGTCCTGCTGTGCCAAGCCAGCCTATCCAGGGGACCCTGAGCCAGCACAGGGGGGAAATGGGGGTTCATGGTGACATTTCCCCACACATTACCTTTGGGATTATGTGATATTTGTCTGGGTGGATGATTTTCAAGTCCATGAGCAATTCCCCGAGAACCAGCAAGGCATCCAGGATCACCAGGCAGACAACCCCAATCTGTCAGAGGAGAAGAACCAACATGAGTTCCCTCTCTGCACAGACAGATCAATAAGAGGAGCCAATGTGGCCCTTCAGCCGAACACACCCCAACACCCACAGCCCCAGCTGGGCTGGTTGTGTTTCATGGAGTTTCCCATTGCTCCCAGCCAGGACTACCCACTCCCACTCGCTCTGGATGGTCCCACCCACACAAAACCACCACAAACTCAGCCACCTCCCAGCCCTCGGCGTGGGGAGCTTGAGCTGGGGGGGGAGCACGTGCTGGTGCCACGGTGAGCGTGAGGCAGCGGGGCCTGACCCTGCTCAGGAAACACCTGCACCCAGGGGAGAGGCTCAGCTCAGCTCCCACAGCAGGCTCAGCTCAGCCCTGCTCCCTGAGCCCCGTCCCACGTCTGCCCTTAGCCCAGGTTTGTTCTGCCTCACCTGGAACCTGTGGGAGCTGAAGAGCTTTTTCATCATGTACTGGAAGGAGATGTGTCTCCTGGCGGGCTCCAGCTTGATCTCCGAGTCCGGATGCTTCTCCCCACTCTCCTCCTCCTCCTCCTCCTCCCATTTCTGGTAGTCGTTGCCCCACTGCACGGGGTCATCGCCCACCACCGTGAAGTGCTTCAGGTACCGGGACATGGCTCTGGGTCACGCTGGCATCACCCTGCCAACGCCAAGGGACAGGAGCAGAGTGTCACCACCCCGCTCGGGGCTGACCGAGCCAAATCTCCCTCGTTTCACGACAGGGGACAGGGACAGGACCGTGACGCTCCGGCACGGCGGGCCCGGCTGACGGGAAGTTGCTAAACGCTGGTACCGCAGGTTTTGCATCACCTCCCACGGCACCACGAGGAGCCCCCACACCCCCACCCCGGTTCTGTTTGTGCCCCATTGTGCACAACATCCCCACAACGAGGAACTGCCTCACGAGGCATCTCCAAACTTCTCCAAACAAAGCATCGAGGACAAGGAGCAAAAGGCACCAGCCCCTCTCTGGCCCCTCGTGGTGCAGGTGGAGGCGGCTGCCCTGCCATTTCTGTCGGACACGGGTCCGTGGAGCCTTGCTGGCCAGAAGCCAAGGTGAAGAACAGCCGTGGTTGCTCATCATGAACATCAGGACCCCTGTTATTTCAGCCTTTGCAGGTGAATTAAGCAGGTGATCCCCACGTTTCAGCCTGGTGGGTGGGTGACACGGTCCTCACACCCTCCTGCCCATCTCCTGTCCCTGCATCCTCCAGGACCAGCCTCACCCTTGGGCATCCCGGTTTGAGCCCATCCCTGTGGGACACCCAGCGAGGGGCAGGAGCACCAAACCCAACTCCTGATTAAGGTGCAGTGAAAACCACAGGGGTGAAATTTCGAGTTCGCTGGGAGAACAAGTCCTGGGGGTCTCACAGATGGGCTGAGCGGCTGCAGGAGAGGCTCCCGTGTTCCCATCGCAGCCCCCCACCTCTCCTTCCTCTTTGGGCAGCCGAGAGAAACTGTCTGGCCCACAAACCCTCTGAGATCCGCTCCCGCCGCCAGCAGAACCCCCGACCCCACCCGGGGAGCTCAGCACAACCTCCCCTCGGCCCAGCCCCTGTCTCGGTGGGCTCCGCTCCC
>VXBX01006778.1:90516-108716 GCA_013400415.1 Scytalopus superciliaris | reverse complement strand
CGCCCGGCCCCGCCTCCCCCGGACAGGGGCGGCCCCGGCCCGGCCCCGCCGCCTCCTCCCACCGCGCCTCGGGGGCTCCGCCGGGTCTCCCCCATCCGTCCCCAGGGTCCCCCATCCTTCCCCGGCTCCCCCCCGATCCATCCCCAGGCCCCTCATCCTTCCCCGGGTCCTCCCCGTCCAGCCCCGGAGATCCCGCTCCAACATTTCCCCTTTCCGCAGCTTTTGTCTCTTTCTCCCAGCTCGGGAGCTGCCGGAACAGGCGACGCCGCCGGATGGAGTTTAAACTTTTTTTTTTTTTTTCCCCTACTGTTTTTAAGCTTCTTTTTTTTCCGCTCGACCAGCGAGCAAAGATCCAGGACAGTCGGGAAGTTAAATGGTGAGTCTGTGCCGAGCTCAGCGCGCGGGTGCTGAGCAGGGCTCACGAAATCGGGGGAGGACCAGGGGGTCGACAGGATTACACGAGTGTAAAACCCAGGCCTGGATTCATCTGCCTCCATTTATAGGCTCGTGTTTGGTCAGAGACCTCTTCATGTTTAGGGTTCCTCTCTGGCTTCCAAAACAAACTGTTTTGGGAAGTGTCCTGAAAAAAACCTCATCTGTGAAGAGCACCGGGAACCCTTCTCTGAGGCACTTCTGCTGGGACAAACCAGAAGTATTTTCTCCGAGGTATAAACATCTCCCCAGTTTTGCACTTTTAAAGCCCAAAGATCTTTCTTGGGAAGAGTTTTTCTCCTAGAGAGTGCCCAAAACTTCCTCGAACCTCAGTATTTCCTGGCACCCCATCCCAAAGCACAGAGCCCCATCCCTGTTTTCCTCCCTGGGGAATGAGCACAGGTAACACCCTCCTGGAACTGCAAATCCCCCCTCCCTCAACCATCCCCCCGAAACACCCACTCACAGAGCTCAGCTGAGCACCAGCAGTGGCACGGCAAAGGCACAGCAGGGAGGTTTATCCTGGGCGTTTCCAGCCAATTTGGGCATTTTGGTCTCACCTGAGTCCAATAAACACAATCAGCTAATGGTGATTCTGTGAAATCAAAAGATCTGCAGCTCAGAGCTCAATAGATCCGACCTCCTCTTGGGTGAGGAATGTGGGGTTTAAGGAGAAAATTTTTTTCCCCTACTGTTCCCCATAAGGGATGTGCATCCAAAACCAAACCCTTCCCTCCCTCCGTGGAGACCTGAGCTGAACAGGTCTTAACAGTGCAGGGGAAATGAATGTTTTGTTGCTGGTTTTAAGTCCCACAGCCTGATTTATCTCGAAGCTGAAAGCCACAATAGTCCTGACACATCCCAAAGCAAACCAGAAACAGGCAAAGATGAGCTGTGAGGAAAAACAGCCTTTCCACAGCTGGATGGCAAGGAGGGCACACTTTGTTTTGGAGAAATTACAGAAACACACACTCCTGAGTGATACCCAAAGCAAGAGAGTGTCTCAGCTCTTAACACTCTTTCCAGGGCACAGGACAGGGATGGAGGAGAACGTGGGTTTATCACATTTTCCTGCTGTTGTGCAGAGCTCTGGCACAGCCCAGTGCCCCTCCCTACCCAAACCCACCCTTTGCAGCATCCACAAAACTCTGGGCTGGCAAGAATAGGGGGGGGTGGTGGGGAGACACCCTTGAGCTGGCCACTAGTTGTCAACTAGACGTTCCTAGGAGTATTGTTATGGAAAAACAATCAGGAATCAGCATCTACTCCTCCTTCTCTCCCTCCACTGATCAAAACAACCCAACCCCAACAAACAGGCATAAAACGTGTCCCTGAGCTTTTGATCACAACCTGCAGTGGGACCAGCAGCTCCTTCCCTTCCTGGCTCTGCAGGGGGACAGGACCAATCCACCTCCCCCAGCTCCCGGGGAGCCCGCGGGGTGTGACCCACCCCCGGTGTGTGACCCACCCGCAGGGAATGCGGCCAGGCTGAGGACACAGCCCGGAACTGGCACCTGTGTCACCGAAACTGCCTCTGAGGAGAGAAAACAAGAAGTCACAGAGGACAAAGGTGTGACACGGCGAGTGCAGCACGGACAGAGGAAAATTATAGAGCCACAAAGGAAACCACAAGTGTGAGTTAAAAGGTGAAAGTTTGTAAGAAAGCCTTAATAGGTGACCCGTGTCACCTCATCTAAGGAGCTCCACGTAGGGTTTTCATTAATTAGCTGCAGAGTGAGGGGAAAAAGATCTTCAGAGTGAACAGCTCTTTGATTCAGAGAAATACATGAAAAGTAAAATCAATGGCTGGGGACTGGCCAGAAATGGCATTTGTGACAAGAAAGTCCCAGACACGGAGGGAATTTGGTGGGACAGCAGGACGGAGCTGGTGGTGGGTGCGAGCTGGGCAGCCCAGTGCCAAACTTGCAGCGCTGCAGCAGTTCTGGTGCTGCGAACGAGCCACCTTCCCTGAGTGCTGAACATCCCACAGCGTTTTCCACACAGTCCCTGAGGGAGCCCAGGCAGTTCCTGGCACGCACCTCACCCATGCCCGCCAGCCAACCTGTGCCTGCCCGCACCGGAACACCGGCACTGATACTGCGCACCCAAGTTCCCTGTTTCACCCAGAATTTAGTTCTCTAATTAAGAACCAGAGGAAACTGATGTTGTCCTCAGCTCTGCCCCTCTCAGAGCAGCTCGTGTGCTGAGGGCACAGACCAGCGGCCGCGAGCCGAGCGTGTCCTCCCACGCCCGTGCCGGTGACAAACAGCAGCTCAGACACCACTGCCACCAACGTGTGGCACTGCAGGAGCTGCAGCCCTGGGGGGACCCGGGGCTGAACCCAACACTGCTGGTTAGAATCCCACCTCCTGCAGCTCAGACAAATCCAAACCAAGAATCTGTGGGTTTCCAGAACAATTTATTTCTCTAAGTCAGGCCCTCAGAGAGCAGGGTATAGGTTGTGATAAACCAACACGGAGAAGATTTAACAATTTCTTCATTTAATAAGTGATTTTCACTACATGGTATTGTACACTGTTATCTGTTCAAAAAAGATCAACAGCTTTTAAAAAACATGATTCTATGAGAGATTTATATAAACTGGTGAACAAGATTAACACCTCTGGTTGGCTTATCGAGTTTCTGGGTTTCTTTGTAGAACAAAGTCTTTAGGCTGAAATGCACAAACCCCTTCCAGCAGATCCCAAGCCATTTCCATCATTCCCAGAGCCATGTCTGTCCCTGCCCTGGAACTGCTGTCTCAGCACTATGATCTGCTCCACGGAACACACACAAACTACAGAATGTGTTCCCTCTGAGCATGGACAAGCATTTCTGTGCTATTTCCAGCCACGACTTCCTTTTCTCTCCAAGGGGAAGGTGGATGGGAAGCCCAGCCAACCCGGCAGGGGGGTCCGTGTACAAACAGGTTTCTAAGCGAACTTTGGCTTCAGGAAAGAGACACAAACACTTAAAATAATGGCTTTAATTGTCTTCTGAAGTATACGGAGAGGAACGTGTGTCTGAATTAAATATACATCCTACCAGTGATGCTGGCAAGGTTGAAGGTTATTCCTAATGTCAACAGCAATAAAAACTAGAGACATGACATTAAAAGAAAAGCAATCCCTTTAAAACAAACCTTTAAAACAAAATTTAACGTAAAAAAAGTTCACAGTGGTTTGTAAAAACAGTATGTAATCGCTGAGGGGAACAAATCTCTACTCTCACAGCACACGAGTGCCCTCTTTAGATCCTAAAGAACAAGATTTACACTACTCATGGTACAGTCCCACCAGCCGTGCCGTGCCCGGCTGGCAGGGGATGCTGTGGAGTTGTGCAGCTGTAACACCGACAAAAGGGGGCTGTGAAACTCTTTTCCTGGGAGGGAGGAAAGTCTTTCATTCGCTGTTACAACCAGCAAATGCCATTCATCAAATGGAAAGGAAAACCACAAACACGTTATCTATTTTGAGCAAGCTGAACAGCACAACATGACAGGTTTAAAAATGGAGGTTATAGACTATGGTACAAGTCCCAACAAGGCAGCGCCAAAGTGACTATTTCTTGGCTTGTTTTGTGATCATACCCCTGGGAGGTGTTACAGGTCTGCTGGAATTGGGCTTCTTCTTCTCTGCAGGTTTCAAGATCTGAAAAGACAGTGGGGTCATTTAGCAAACGGGTTTAGCTGTTTTCCAATCAAGCAATGATTCACTCTTGAAGGTGTTACACAGGTCAGCTGGACAAGTCTACATGTGCCAGGAATTCCCTGTGTTCCCTGCTCTGAGTTAGGCCAGGGCTCGGAGCAGCTGATCCCAGAGCCCACACTAGTGGGAGCAGGCTGACAGCCAACAGCTTTGCCTGGGTGATTGAATTCCAGGGTAAAACACTTCTTCTACTCACACCAGCACAGGCCTATCACATTTTTGAAGATGTGAGTGCAAAGTCTGCCCTATGTGTGACAGCTGTAAAGACCTATGTGAAAGAATTTTTCTTTTTTATCAACAAAGCATTGATCCAAAATAGCACAAATTTAGCATGTGACCTCAATAACTAGGAGGTAAAAATCTTTAGATACTATACCTGGAAAGAGCACATTAGTGTTTCATCCACGCTCATCATGGCACCCGCGTTATCAAATTCTCCACAGTAATTTGGGGCAGAAAAGAGAGTTACCAACTGCCTTTTTGCAAAAAACTCATATCCATCTTCAACAACCTTTAGAGAGAAAAGCAGAAGTGTCAGTCTGGGCAGCTTCCTTGTGCCAAGGTACAAAGCAGCTTTACCAGACGCAGCAGCTGAAAAACTGGCTGTGTTTAAGGAGCATGAGTTCCAAACTTTTACACCAAAACAGGAGCATCACAAGAACCAGTTGAGCGACAGAGTCCATTAGCACTGAGAAAACCCTTGTTCAAGAGAGTCACAGTTTTCATGCATTAAGGAGAGAAATGTTCATTACAAGGGCTGTTAAACACTGGGACATGTTCAGAGATCCTCACAAGTATTTTCAAGACCCTCAGCACCTCAGGCTGAGCACAGGTGTGCAGGGCTGGACCAGGGGACCACCTCAGGTCCCCCTGAACCTGAATTATTCCATGGTTTAAAGTACAAAATGAAAATACCTGATGAGCTCTACATATGAGATCCAAATCATGTTTATGGAGAAACTTAGCAACCACTTCAGCACCAAAAGTGAAGGACACTCCTCTGTCATTTTCACCCCAGCCCAAGACATCCTTGTCAGGGTCAGACCACAGGAGATCACACAGGAGACCTTGGTCTGGGACATCAGTGGGGCGCATGATTCGTCTGATCTGCTCCATCGACTGCAGGTCTGGTGACAAACCTGTGCAGGGGTAAGACACACACACAGTCCACGTCTCAGTCCAGCTCTGCTCTGCAGGACTGACGTGTTCCTTCAGGACAAAAATAATCTGTATTCCAAGTGATTCACCACTGCCATTTTACGCAGTTCAATGGCGATGGGAACTGACATTTTTTTAATCCAGCATTTGTTTTAAGGCATTTGTAAGAGAAGACAAGTCAGTTCCTAGGAGATTGACTGAAAGTAAGATAAGCAAAGCCATTTCCATGTTTGACAGGATTACAATAATCTCAATAATATTGTGCAAGTGTCTGATAAAAGAGGTGTTCAATGAAAGAGTCATTTAGACCAGAAATCACAGGGAATGTTTACTGTGATGGCCAGCCCTAATACAATGAAGCACAGCATCAAGCCCATCTCCTATCGTTTTTCTCTGATGTGTGTCCCTGGGAACTGTAATGACTTCCAAGCGATAAAACATTTAAGGTGCAATATGTATTTTATGCCCTCAGAAAGCTGCATGGAGCAGGTATCACAAGGCATAAGCCAATTTGTACAAAGTAAACCCACCAGGCTGTACAGGGCTTTAAGCAGCCTGAGCTGGTGAAAGACATCCCTGCCCATGGCAGGGGGATTCTACCCTTCCAACACACACCACTGATTCAGAACAGACATCAAACTCCTAGGCATAAGTCTACAAACCCCTCCAAGGGCATTTTACTCAAAAGGAGAGACTATTAAACATGTCTTTTGGTGGAAAAGGAAAAGCAGATCATTGTGTCCAAGGCTACAGAACTACCAGCTCCGTGATTCACAAAACTGACAGTCATCAAGCCCAACCCTTCCTCATGCACAGGCCAAGGCAGAGAAAAGCCTCGAGTTTTGAAGCTTCAGCAATGCAAACATGAAAATGCCATGACTGATACTGAGCATCCAGTTCCTCAAGTATCACTAAGGATGTTACTTACCCCCGTGACAGCAGAATATTTTCTCATCCACAATAGCTGCAATTGGTAAACAGTTAAAACAGTCTGTGAAGGTCTTCCACAGCTTAATATTGTATCTTCTCTTACCTATGAGAGATTTGGGAGATAAAACAGTCAATATGCTTTTCTAACACAACCACAACCAACCTAACATGGCTGCCTTAAGTTTACTGAGACTTGCAAAAGTCAGCATGAAAGCCTATCCACCATTTATCCTGTGATACCCACTGACTCATTTCATTGCTTAAGACAGTTGCAAAGGTCTCTCATTGTGGCAGAGCTCTGAGAACAGCACGAGTCTGTTCAACAGGATGGCATCTCCCTGATGGCAGCCAGGCTCTCCGGTCCCAACTTTGCTTTGGAAGATTATCCTTTGCAGAATTCAATCCATTTCAGAAGATCTTGCTGTCTGCTGTTTCATTCAAGACGACAATTCTTGAAAAGCAGATTTTCTTTAAAATTCTGCTTTACCACATAAAGTCACTCTCAGCAAAGAAACAGGACTGAAAACTGAAACAGGGACTGAAAACTGAAACTGCTTCAGTTTTACAAATTTCAAAGGGACTCACCCAACAGATCCGAACCCTGAACATTTTGCGATCTATGACTAAGCCTGTGATTAATCTCCGAGGAGACAACTCTGAAATACCACACACATCTTTGTTTCCTCACTGGATGAGAACAAGACATGGAGAGCACATCTTGTAAGCTGCAAGCCAACTATGTCGCCCCACACAAGTTTTGACATGCTTCAGTGCACAATTAATTGAACACTATCATCTCCCCTACATCAGCTGGATTAAGTCACATCCTTTGAAACAGGCACATACATTTCTACTTCACAGCAAAATGACCTGTTGTGCTCTGGTACCATCTCTGTGCAGCCTCTGTCACACCCCCCGGCAGTGCCGGAGCGGTGCTGGCACAGCCACACCGGTGTGTTCCAAAGGGTGCCAAACAACTGCACTTCACCAGGCAGACACACTGCCCCAAGCAACACCCCCTGCAGCTGAAGGCACCGATGGCAGGGCAAGGAGCTGGTGCTCAGTCCAAGCTCGAGTCACACTGATGCTGCACAGCTGTGCCCCATGTATGAAAGGGGACACTGGTCTGGCCAAAGCAACAGCACACAACCCAGCAGGGCTGCATCCAGGGAAGGGCCAAGTCTGGGGGTTCTCTTTTAACCCTACAAAGCTACAGGTCTTACTATGAAATAGGTTGCATTAGATGACCTTATCTTCTGAATTTTACTATTGAGAATTGTTAGTTAACAGAGCAGCCAAGAAGAAAATTACCCAGCTTGGCTGCTCATTTGTATGTGAGGATCAGACTCCAACAGGACCAGGTAAAGGACACACTTCCCTTGCTAAAACAGGCCAAGGGCCCCTCTGAAGAGCACAGAGGGCACTGCAACACTGGCACCTCATGCCCTGCTGCCCCCAGCCAGAGAGGCTGTTACTGTAACATGTGTGTTACTTACATTCATCGTAAAACCCATAAATTCTATTGATGCTGGCACATTCGTGGTTCCCTCTGAGGAGGAAAAAATTCTCTGGGTATTTAATTTTGTAGGCCAACAGAAGACAAATTGTTTCTAAAGACTGTTTTCCTCTGTCAACGTAATCACCAAGGAACAGGTAGTTGCTTTCTGGTGGAAAACCTCCATATTCGAAGAGTCGGAGCAAGTCATAGTATTGTCCATGGATGTCACCTGCAATGAGATTCAGACACAACACGAGTGAGCCTTCACTACATTCTCTGATTGATTCTAGAGAAAGAACAAATGTAAGATGCTTCAGAAAGAAAAGAGCTTGCAGCTACATACTGCCCATAACATACTTAAAATTACAATTAATGTATATAAAATTATCACATTTTAAGTTCAACCTTTATGCAGTGCAATGGTGAACAGCATAATGAAGAAGCATGGTGCTACTTAAAAATATTCACTTGTATAAAACATGATCAAAATTCCAAGAAACCAACTGTGTTTTCTGGAAACACTCAGTAATTCAAATTCTAGCAGTGAAGCTGCATCGAAAATGAAATTGGTATTTCTTCCTTTGGTTTAAATCATGGGTTTGTTTCTGACAAGCAGAACGCTAAATCATGATTTTAGATTACTGATGTTATAAATATTGAACAAGCTACTTCAATTTGAACTAAGTCTGCAATGTTAAGAGTAGGATAAAATACTGTTTGCTGGAAGCTTTCAGAAGTGCATTTATTGAGGCTTTTACGTTGACATTCTTCATTCCTTCAGCATAAGTAGACATGTATGTATGTGCAAAAGGAGCACATGCTGCATTAAGTATGGTGAAACCAAACTAGAGGGTAATTCCAAGAAACAGGACAGAAATTTAAGTTTCCAGCATGATTTTAAAATACTGTTAAACCACTGTTCAACTCTGCATAGCAGCTACAATGAACTACTGCAGTTCCTCAGTGTTTCCCCTTGTTCAGTCACGACTCAGCCAAATATTTAATTGATACAGAAACTCTTTTCCAAAACTTCCTGTGAATCCCTTCCCCAATACCTGGTGAAACTGGACCAGTTACTTTTTGGGTTTGGAATACTTTGGTCCCCATTCCAATTCCCACACCTTACACCTCCTCCCCACTCCTCTGTCCTACGTAAATACCAGCAGGGTTTTATTTTGCCTTTTGCTACAATTATTTATTAGTTCCACTGTTAGTAAGTGAAAGTAGCATCCAGTATTTTTATTCTGCTTAAGGTCTGCATTTATCTGACACAGCCCAAAGACCAAACCAAAAACCACCATACTCACCACAGATTTTCAGTGGAGCTTCAAGTTCTAGCAGAATAGGCTGACTCAGAAAGATTTCTCTGGATTTCAAGCACAGTCCTCTAATTTCATTCTCTTGAAGTTGGACGTTTTTGCCTGGTTTTGATCCTCGCACTGTCAGAAGGAGTCAGAAGTCAGTTATCAAACCCAGCAACATGCCCAGGGTTATTTTAGGAGCCTGACTAAATGCCAGTGTAAAGCTGAATGAGAAGGTAACAGGGTAGCATCAGGCTGCTGAGGTGAAACAGCATGGCCGCGCTGCCAGGGAAAGGGGAGTGTGTTCTCTTCCAGTCTGTGCTACTTTCATTTAACAGAATTCATGGCTCAACACTTCCCCCGTTAAATGTCACATTTTAAATAGCAGCAGTTTAGTTCTATTTAGTTCTAAACCCATCTTGGACAATGTGGCTATATATACTTTGTTTTTTTAACGAAGCAGTTACACACTTGTTCTCTGGAAAGCTGTCTGAACTTGAGAAAAGGGCGTCTGCCATTCAATCACCACCATCACAGCTCCAATGTGCAACTGCCCCAAAAACCAGCACATCGCCTTGCCCCAAGGCAGCACCCAGACACACAGCACCAGTAAATCCAATACTGCCCCATTCTACACTGTAGCTGGCAAACATGGAGGATAAAGAAGCACGTGACTGGAAGGCCAGGCCTATCATTAAGGAAACCGTTTTGGATCACAGAGAGAGAACATCTCTCCTTATCACTACCTCTGGGCACAGTAAGACAAGGGAGTAAGAGATCTATGTCACTGCCCCAGGCCACTTCACCCTCCCACCTCCCAGCTTTCAACTCCTCCATTAAAGCTTCCATCTCCCCCACTGCAACAATTCACCATAGTTGGTTCCCTTTAACATCCATTAAAGTTTCCTGCTCTGGACAAGGGCACCAACTTGGCCTGAACAAGTTTCACACCCCCTCTGTGTTGTGCATCAATGCTGTAACTATGGTTCAAATTGCACACAACAGCATTTATCAGGGTTAGGATAAGACTAAATAAAAACGTTTCTGAGTATGCCATTACTGGTGGAGCTTGTTTTTATTTGGCATCAAAACCAGTAGCAACATGGAACACTGATAAGGCTGAAGAAAAAAAAACACGAGTAGGAGCAGCAGTCATTATCCACAATGAAACCCACTGGTATAGCCACATCAAAGCCGAATGAGCTGAGAACTGGAGTCTCAGCCGCCGGGAAACTCTCTGCAAACACTCTGCCGACACCTCAGAAACAAAATCACTACACTGGTAAGGCTCCCCAGTTCGGGTGACTTACTGTGAGCAACTCCTATTTGCACTGTGACTGCCCTTCTTCACAAAGGTTTGGTCTTTAATTGAAAAAAAAGGCAAGCAGTAAGCCCGAATCCTTTCAAATACAGGAGGTTATCTTCCTGAGTGCCTAAATAACCTCTCAGTCAGCTACCGTTTCAGTCTAATTCCCTCGGTACCATTTAACCTCAGTGAGAAATGTGGAAGGTGCAGATGACTCAAATCCCTGTAGTGTCACTGTGGGCCTGGTGCTGTACCAAGCCAAGTGAGAACTGCAGTAGGAGAGGCTGAGGGGTGCTCGGGGCATGTTTTAAGAACAGGAAGAACAAAAACAGTTGCGTTCCAATTTCTCATTAGCACAGAAGCTTCTGACTTTTATGCAAGGCTCTGATCAAGAGCAGAAATCATTGTTCAGTCAGTGTGCATCTTATCTAGACCATGAATAAAGTAATGACTGTGCAATATCCATACGTAAAATCACGTGTCATCAGACAATCCCTACCAGCACTGGCAGTGTTACTGCCAAAACAGCTCTTCCCTGACTCCCAGAGACCCCCCAGGCACGGCGGCACTGGCTGCCCTACGACCACTGACAATACCCTAAACCACATAACCTTTCCCCAGACAAGCTTCAAAATTAAACTTTAGTTCAAATTACAATGTATACTGACAGTGACATTATTGTAGGTCAAAAGTCATGGCTTTAACACTGTTATCTTTCAAGCAATACATGCTCCTTTATTCTTCACTGCCCACCACTGACATTACATGCCAGCACTGGAATTACCACTGCACTTCATGTCTTCCATTAAAATATCCGAAGTAATGAAGCATATAAATGGAAGTTAAATCTTTGTCACAGCAGTTTATCACGCATGAGGCTTTTCATCCACACAGTAATTTTTTCATCCATACAGTAATTTTCCAAGGACTCCTGAGCAACAAGCAAGTCACTCAAAATGCCAAATATCCAGAAGCAATAAAGACTATAAATTTTCAGAACTAAGCTATAAGCTCACTGAATTATAAATGTAAAACTGATTTCCCCTTAATCTTAAATATTAACAATCCACCTTTGTTTTTGAGATAATACAATAAACTTGCATTTAGTTTTCTGAGAAGCCAAAAATCTAATTTTCCATGATTTTAGTCTTGTTAAAAATTGCTAAAACTGAACCCTGTATTTCACATCCATAAATTAAAAAGTACAAAATATTATACAGACTATGTAATGCACTGAGTCACTAAAGCTCATGAATAAAGCATATGCATTCATTTTTGCTGAAGATTAAATGAAGATCTGAAAATTGACTGTTTCAGACACAGGTTTTCTAGGTTTCTCCGATACATTTTCACTGGACTGGTATAATCCTCATGCAGTTTTAGTCACCTGCTTCTAGAAAACCTTGACAAGATGAAATGATGCCCTGCTGCAGTTCCCAAACTCACTAGCACAGACAACAGACAGATGAAAGAACAGGACAATTTGGTTCAGCTCTGCCTGCCAGTGACAATTTCACTACTTTGTCCAACATGGACTGGCACAGAAGAAATGAGTGTTCAATTTCTTCTAATATTGACCTATATATCCTGAAAAGTGGGGAAATAAAGTGGTTTTGGCTTCAGAATAATCACGTTTGCGGAAATGCATCTTGGTTTGAGCAATCTGTATTTTCAGTGCAAAGATCTTCTCATCCACAATGAAAGGGCTGGCACGGAAATGCAGGATGTTTAGTCTAATGACTTCTTAAAAGGTTTCTCTGAGCCTTCAAGTTACTTAGGCCCTCTAAGAAAGGCAAAAATAATATACTATGAAAAATCTGTCTTGTTTACAGTTTCTTTTCTCTGCTTTGGACCAAAACAAGGCAGCTTGTAGCGATCAGACAGTACGAAACTAATTGACAGCTCGGTCATGAAGTCAAAAGAGCAGCTCAATAGTACTGTACAGGCACATTTGTTCTTTGCAAGCATAAAAAATAACCTCTCAGAAACGACAGTCTGGAACTGACAGTGAAAAAAGCTAAAGATTAATCAGCTTGGGAAAAAAAAGTCAGCCCATTTCAAGTACTATTTTATTTGTGTCTGAACAACTGCTGCAGTATTTCCAGACAGCAAAATATCCCCACCCTCTTTTAGGCAGAGATGCTCCTGTTCTTAAAAATAATCTCTTGAGAGTCTGAATTTCAATGTCCAGTCTGGGCAGTCTTCTAACAACCAAAATCTTTTCTACTGTACAAACATGAGAAGTTTTGGGAAAATAAAGCTCTCTGCTGAAGGGGAAAGACTACAGAAAACATCCCTCCCTGGAGCTCGGATGATCTCTGTGGAAGGACTGCCTCCAACACAGGTTCCACTATTAAAATTAATGCTGGTTTCCAAGACAAGGACAGTAACTGCCGGAAAACAACAACAGATACCGACTCTAAAATTAGTGTATTATAAACAGTGCAGTATGACAGGCGCCCAGCAGAGGGGGAAAAGGAAGGAAAAGCAAGAGCAAGAACTTAAGGCACCCCTGTCATTCTGGTGTGAGCAAATAGAGCGAGTACAAAGTGTAGCTGCAGCTGCCAGGAGTTAAAACACCACCTGACATCCAGGAGAACTGTTCTACATTTCCTTGGGAAGGATAAATGGGTCAAGAACTGACTGTTGTACGTTGCAGATCCCACAGATCACATGCATGCAGAGTACACACTCCTATCCCACATCACTTCCCTAGCATTTTCCAATACTCACTTTGGTGCCACAGTCCTTTACGTCATTCAAGGTTAATATGAAAGGGATGATAATTAGGAAAGTATTCAAAAATAGCAGAAAGTTCAAAAATGTCAGAAATTTCAGTGATGCAAACATCTCATTTCCCTTCAGTACTGCATTAAAAGAAGCAGCTGAAAAGCTGTCAATTGAAGTGTGAAAATTAACCCGTCCTACAGAAAACGTTTTTAGGAAAGCATTCTATCTGCAGGTCAGTCCATTTTTTGGCTTATTAAACAAGTCTCCCAGTTTTACCATATTTTACATTAAGATGTCTGCAATCCCAGTGACATTTCCAAAAATACTGCAGGTTGGTTTTAATCTTTTTAGCAGCTCCCAATGACAGTTTCACAGTCAGTTTTGCACCACAGGCACAAAGGGAATAAATAACTTGAAAGTGGTTGATGTAAAAAAGGTTTTACTTTACTGCAGGCACTACCAGCTTTGATCAGATCACTTCAAATTCAAAACTGAAACGGAAAAGCAACTCCTCAGTGTAAAAGCCTCTAAAAAGTTCTAGTCTGCTTTCTAGTATGTCAAAAGTTCACAGCAGTGTTATCAAATGGAAGATTCTGCATGGCCGCAAATTTTTCATCTTGTAATGTACTTCCACATGCAGACAGATGGGGAGCAACAGGTCACAAACACTCAGAGATAACAAATTCCTCCACTTCACTGACTGGGCACAAGCACTGAATTTAACAGACTTATTTGAATCCATGACATTGATAAGAATCTGATCCTCATTTTTGGAATTAAGAGTTTCTATTTTCCACTCTTAGAAAGTGCTGCACCACAGCACGAAATAATTAACATTAAGCTATACAGACTGTGGAAAATTACACGGTTAGAGGTCAGAAAGTGCTGCTTGTCTATGAGAAACTTCCTCACAGCATCCCAACTCATCCCCAAGTGAAATGTGAGCACATTTCAGATTAACATCTCTGACAATCAGACCCTTATCCAAGTACACAAAGCTAAAGAGCAAGCAACCCTGCAGACCCAGTTAATGCTGTATTTAGCAGAAACATGAAAAAACACTCAAGAGAACTGCATTTGTAAGAAATTGTCTTCTCTGTTGTCAGCAAAAGTTTATCCATGCTCTTTAGCTCAACTATTTTTAATAACTGGATGATAATCTTTCCCCATTTAAAGCAAATTAGAGAATATCTCCTTGACAGCTCTACAACGGGCTTTACTGGGAATAGAAATCTGTGGGTGTATAAACAGAAATCTCTGAGGATTTAAGAGTCTTTCTGCTGATTTTAGTGCACTAACCAGGACTTCAGCTTTCAGAATGGCTGCCACCATTCTATCCTTGCATGGCTTTATCCAGAGTAGCCTCCATTCATTTGTTAGTTTTCCCTTAACAGTGCCTGCAGAGGATGCAGCACAGAGATTTTCAGAACCATACTTCAACTGGGTTCCACTTATGTCCCCTGAAATTGTGTTATTTTACCCTGTTATTTATCGTTACCATGGTAAGACTAATACACTTCAATCCTGTTTTCTAAATATGTTACTATGAGCTCCAAACCAGACCCTACTTATCTGGAAAAGCTGCCAACTCACTAGATGAAGGAAATGGATAAGGGGTTCAAGTTACAGGAACACCATCTGACATGACACAGAAAGGAAGCTACAGTCACACTCAGGGAATCTCGGGATTTGTCACTCATTCTTTACTGGGAGCCCAGCAGGAATTCTGCCATTTCCTGGAACCCTTTCCAAGACCATACAGGTGCCACTGATTTCTCATCTCACAAGGAGCTTGCTTAGGATCTTCTTGCCTACTGGAGTTTTGACTCAGCAGACACACACAGCTGCAAGCTCAGAACCACAGTTGCTGCCCACAGCACTCCTGGCAGAAGGGGAGTAATTTGCTCTCCTATTTGCAATGTTTGTCTGTGCTTATTCCTCAGGAAACTGAGTTAGTTCTATCAATATTCAAGCCTTTATCCACTATCAAGGACACTTAGGAAATATTTTAATACCCAGTGCAGGATGCTATCACAGTTACTGTATTTCAGAGGCCTTATTCTTGTGATTATTACAGTTACTAAAAGTGACAAAAGTAGACATCCTGTACTCATGAGATTGCTCCCAGCAGAACACAACCCTCGTTAGTAAAGAAGGGAACAAATACAAATCCAACTACAGCAAAAAAGGATCAGCATGTTCAACGTTTTAACTGAATGATTTTCCAAGGTCGAGAACAATGTTACTGAAAAGTGTTTTTTGTGACATTTCAATGCCAAACGGCTCTGTACTATAAACATTCCGAGCAAGAAATACTCTTCAAATATTTACCTTAGAATGAGAAGCTTAAGTATATACTGCCAGACCTTTAAAAGAACAAGTTAATAGTTTCAGCCAACCAGCCTAATGTGGGTGGGAGCTCATCCACTGTTTGGGGGAAAAGCAAGAAGAATGTCATTCAACCAGAGAAGTCAGGATAGAAAGCAACTAAAATCTCTCACAGATATATTATTAATACCCCATATTAAGGATAAAGCAAGAGTAATTTATTATTCACCCTTCGCTTTGCCTCAACCATTAGACTAGAATCACTGCTTCTTCCAACAGTGCAACACTAAGGGCATCTGATAAAACAAATACCTGCCTAACTGTATTTGCTCACTGATTTCCACTATTTCATCAAGTATCTCCTTAATACTTGGGTTTGTTACCTTTAAGAAGGGATAAGCCCCCTGCACCTAAAGCTAACTGCTAATATAAATATTTAAGTATTTAAAGTTTGAAGAGAGCTATAATGAAATACCAAATTGCTCTAAAATTACAGCTTGCACAAGGATTTGGGAAACTCGGTTTGAGAGCTGATTATTAAACCAAATTTTGCAGTGTTTCATACTTGCACACGGATTTTAGTCCGTGTGCAACCCTGTCTGAAGAGGATCTCACTTGACACAGAGCTCAGGTATGGACACACCACACTTTGTGGGACTAACATTATTCAGTGGTTCTACCAGAACTGCCCTGAAAAAAAATGGATTTGTTTGCACTAACCTAAATAGGATGAGAATCCTTACAACACATACTTCGGATACTTTTCCCCCTTCCCTTAATACCCTGCAGATCTATCTCCACCTTGGGAGTTCAGTCCTGTCACCTACCCAGCCAGACCTTAATAATTTCAGGAAAAGGATGAGCTGAGCAAATTTTAAACAACCCAAGAGAATGGCATCTGCACAGCGATTCACACAGTTTAACGCTCGATCAAAATGCTGTGTTTGCTGAAATGCAGCATCATTTTAGGGAAGGAAAAGTATAAAAATGACAGACGGTCACAAAGATCCATCGTTACTCTCTGTCTGGCAAAGATCTTTATAACAGACGTTTAATAAAAGCAAAAAAAAGCACTAGCACAGGTTACTAACACTGGTAATGGTTTTAAATATTGAAAGACAATCACTGCCTCAAGGAATCCAAAATCCCAACTGAAATATTAATAAAGGACAAAAATTAATTTCAGTTCTGGCGGCTGATGCAACCTCAGGTAACATATGAAGTTGATGGAAGCGTCTCTTAAAAGATATCAGTAAACCTTCTGAAGCCTGATTTATGAATTCTGAGCTGCTCCAAACGTCTAATACTGACAGAAGCTGGGTAAGGACACACTGACATGGCACATCTCACTCCTTTTTGAAACTTAAAAAGAGAAATAATTCAAAATCATTCAGGTCTCTTTCTAGGATTATTTTATTCCATGCTTTTGATACTAAGAGTTTACACCTTGAGAAAACTGCACTAATTGCACTATGAGAAATCAGTAAGAATTGCAGCTAATACCTGCAGTAAAACGGAGCATGTATTAATATGTCACCAAACATATGACATACAAGACCTGACATTTACAAGTTGTACTACTGGAGTTTCAGGAAAATCCTGGTCTAACTTTATGAAGCGAAGTCTTTAAATAATTGAAACCAGGGCAGTTTAAATTGGTAACAGGCAAAACCCAAAACGGATCAGAGGAAAAACCCCGTTTACTTTTACTTATTCCGTAATCCCATAATTCATCTATAGGATTTTTAACTGCAAATAATTTCTAGAGTAGCGCTCTTGTTCCTCTGCCTGACCTTTTGCTATCCAAGCATTACACAAGCAAAAGAAAGACATTTCTTCATCATTTGTCTCAGCAACATCCCAGATGACTTTGTGCCGAATGGAAAAGTTAAATCCCTGACAAAGCTGTTCAAGTGTGTGTCCAGATGAGATGCCCGCCCTGACACATATGAACTGAGGCTGGATCAGCAGAGCTTCCTTCTCTAAATAATTATGATTTTCCTTGATGCCTGGAAGAGAATTTTTCGCTGGCGACTTCTCAGCCTTTTGCCCTAAAATCAATCCCAATCCAGTGCTGACCCCTGCAAGGGAAGGGACGATGCTGGAGACACCCCCTACAACTTACAGGTTTTCCTGGAATTTAGGAACTCCCAGGCAACTCTTTTCACCCTCAAAAGCACCATCAATACCAGACAATAAGCCTTTCCACAGCCTGTCTGAAAAACCAAAACCCAACCCTCTATTCGCACCTAAAAGCCCACCATATGTTACGAATTAGGAGCCAAAATCCTGTGGCAGCGTTAATGCGAGCAACTAACCAAAGCTAAACCCACGGCACGCTGAAACCCACGGCAGACGCCTCCCGACTTGCTGAAAAGCTGCCGAAACTCTTTAAACACGCTGGGTCTTATTCCCAGAGCCCCACAACTGCCCAGCCATGCACTGACCCCATGTGCATGTGTGAAAGGCAAAGAGATGGCCCCAGGCTTTTTTTTAAAAAAAAAACCAAAAACAGCGTCCTCTGAAAATAAGACTGAATTAGGCATCCCCCTCAGAGCTGCAGGGGGACAGCCGCCTGGTCCCAGCGGATTAGAAGGCTGAAACACAAGGGCTGAGGGGAAAGTTGTGGCTGTGGGGCAGAGCCGGGCGGCGGCGACCCCGGGCAGACAAAGCGCCTCAAGCCCCTCCATTTTGGTGCCCCCTCGGACCCCTCCGGGCGGGCGGGACGCGGCGCACAGGCCCGGCCGCCCCCCCCTCTCCCTCAGCCCGACCCTCACCCTCCAGCAGCCGTTGGATGATGCTGTCGATGT
>VXBX01006778.1:53699-89229 GCA_013400415.1 Scytalopus superciliaris | reverse complement strand
CAGTCTCAGCCCCCTGCCCCTCTCAATCTCAGCTAGGACACTCTCTTTCCCGGGGGGAACCTTATCGTACCGGGAGCGCTGCCCGAGTTGATATGCTAATCTCAGTCACGCTGGTGTAAACCCGAAGTAACCCCGTTGGAAACAATAGCGTTACTTCAGATTTACTTCAACGTGACAGCCTTTGCAGATTTGCATCTATTTTCGCGCTGCACCTTCCCCGGGCACGGCCCCCTCCGGCTCTTGTGCCGAATGATGCCTTTCTCTTTCAAATCCTTTCTAATTCTGCAGGGCGAGTTGTTCTTTTGGACTTAGCTGAATTATTTAACGAGGAAAATTGGTCCTGTGTTTCCAGAGGAACCTTCCTGGCCTTGTTTTCCTTGCCGGAAATATCTTCTTATCTCATCCTGGAGAGCTGTTACCCCCTCTCCAGGGACAATCCCTTTGGGGATCTGAGCACCTTTAGTGGGGTGTTGAGTCCCTTTCCCTCCTGCCAGTGCTCTGGGATATGGGATGGAGGGGGAGAGCTCAGGTGCAACCCGGGAGATGTACTTGGGAATTCACTGGAAATTCCATACCTCTGGAAGGAAGGACACCCATCAGGTCAAAGATACCAGTCAGGTCAAAGACTCCACCTCAGTGGTTGAGTCTTATCAGGCAAGGTCCAAAGCACTGCCAATTCTTGTTAAAAGAGGCGTAGCCGGGAGGAAAGAAGAGGAATGACAGATAAAGGTGAATCTGTTGAGGCCTCGTCATCACCTTGATAACCAACTACAGCTCCAAGTCTCCAGGGCAGGTGCCAACGCTTCCCATCCTGTTGGGAGGGGCTGGAGTTTTGCTCAGGGTCTTTCTCGTTCTCGTAAAACGTAAGGACCCTTCCTTAACAGCCACAGACTCCGTGGAGAGGCAGAGATATTAAAATGCCACCACAAAATTATCTTTTTAATAAGGTAACTTTTCTTCGCTGGAAAAAAACAAGCCTCGCCCTGTGCCCTGATTAGAAAAGGGACCCAGCCAAGGTGTTATAAATACCTTGAAAGTATTTTGTTCTCCAGAGTTGCTCACAAGAGTGATTTATTTCTAGAGGGGGAACAGACGTATTTCCAGAGAGGGAACAGTCAGGGAAATCCCTTTGTCCTTAAACTCTGCACATGGGCTTGAAGTATTCCCTAATTTTGAAGCTCTGGGTTCACAGACCAACATCTCCACCCCTTCTTTCTGTCTACAATTTTCATCCTGCTTTGCTAAATACATGGCATTGTATATGATTTGTCTCGCTTGCAGCTCTGAGACCTTTGTGTCTTTTCCTCCTTTCCCCCCTTGAAATTCCATAAATCACCACTTTGGTAACACTCCTTGGAAACCTCCATGTGAAATATCTTTCCCCACTGGTTTGTCCTCACTCTTTCATGCACATGCCACTTTGTTATTGTATGGTTGCTAATAATCTGGTTAAGTTTAACTATATATATTTATATTTATGTATATATAATACCCACCTACATGCAGGCGAAAAATGAAATTTCATTATTTTTCTGTGTATATATACATATATATGCACCGTGTGTATAACACATATTTACACTAAATATACACGCGCATACATGTATATATGTGGAGATAATAATGAAACACTCCCTATTTTATCCCTGTCCGTAGGTGGGTCCTAAAAAACCCACACTTCCCCTTGCCTTAAATTCCATGTTTGCCAAGCCTGTGAAATTCAGTGTTTGTGTACATTTCAAACAAAGATCTACACGGGCTGTTCAAACACTGCCAAAACAAGAATGTGTGACTTGTGGGTCAGACGTTGTTTTTCCTGACCTGATCCACAGCCAGCGCTTGGATGTTTTCCTAACTCCTACTGTTTGCATCCAGATTACTTGGCGTTACAATCAAGATAAAGCCCCGATGCTCTCGCCTCTTGCTTCTGGTGCCCGGAATGTTTTGCTGCCCCCCAGTCCGAGCTGCCACAGAGTTTTGGGGGTGCCAGTTTGCCGGGCACGGAGCGCGCGGCGAGGACGGCGCGGAGATGGATCTGATGGAGCTGATGACGCACGGGCTGCGGTTTTCTTAGTGTCGTGTTTTATTTAGGAAACACGCCGTGCCGCGAGCTGCCTCCAGCCACAACCCCCGTGCACCGGGAGGGACCTGGCGGGCAGCTCGGGGCTCCCGGCTGCTCCCAAGGACTCCAGCCGCGTGCACAGCCTCAGTGAAGCCTCGCTCCCGGACAACCAGCAGCAAGATTCCTCTCCTCTCACGGGTGTCCCCTGCATGGCAGAGCCAGGCCTTGATTTCCACCGAGCCGACCCTTTCCCAGCCTCAGCTGCTGGTGGCCATCCCAAATCTGCCCCCAACAGTCAACAACGATGTCAAGGCCATCTCCAGTTTGCTGAAATTTCTGATAGCTCATGTTAGAAGGTTTAGCTCATAAAATTTAGAAACGGGTTATTGGGACATGGGAGAAATATGATTTGCCATTCCTCACCCCCTACTGTTGTTTCTATTTATTAGAAGTCGATGTACTTCAGGGGTTTCTGAGGAAAGGTATTTTGAAAGGGAAAACTGGTGAGTTTTGGAAGGCTGACGCTGGCAAAAACATTACCAGTGAAACCTTTCTCATATAAAGATGTCATAAGTAACCTTTTTTTTTTTCTATAGCAGAATGTCTCCTGCTACAGCTATTTGGATTAAGAAAACACGGCACATTCCACCCTCCTGGTGGATTTCTGATACGAATCTGACTTTTAAGGCTACACCAGGCACAAGAGCCGCTTTGCCGTGTCCTGTCCGTGGCCCAGCATCCCTGGGTGAGTGTGGTGATCACTCAGGAAAGGAGGAGGAACAGCTCCAAAGGAAGCTTTGTCCTACTTTAAGTGCAGAACAGCCGTGGCGGATCAGTTGACACCGCTTTGGCACCGAGCGGAGCCCCGTCTTCCCCTCTTTGTCAGGAATCCCTGAGCTCCGCCAAAGCGATTTCATAACCAGCTAGAAAGTTCTTGAGAGCTTCCATGGGGCTCAGCTGAGGGGAAAGGGGGGAAACAGCCAGTGCTGCACACCCAGCAAGGGGCTTTTCGGCCCTTTTTCAGCTGCTTTATGGTGGGGCGAGGACAATTTGCCCTTTCCCGTAGGAGGGGAGCGGTGCTGGGGAGCAGAGCTGCTCTCTACACCTGCATGTGGTGGTACAGAGGGATGGGGGCTGTCCCGTGGTGTGGAGCAGACCTTGCAAAACCAGGAGAGGCAACTGCTTCTCAAAGGGAGACATTTTTCTGCAGCTGCAGTGTTGTGTGGCTTTGAGAAAGCACCTCGTGGATGTTCCTCACTGCACTGGCCAGAAATGTGTGTTACCAGCCTGGGACAGGGCCCTGCATTCTACCCCAGCACAGCCCTGCTCCGAGGCTGAGCTGCTTCCCTAATTAACACTGGTGAAAAAAGAGGCAGCAGTGGGAAAGTGGAAATAAGATGAAGGTCTGATGATCTGCTGTTGGTCAAACAGCTGCTGTGTCTCTGATGCCTCTGCAGACCCCAGCAGGAGACACAGCTCTCAAAATGAGATGTGGGAGCAAGAAAGAGATCTTCCATGTACCTTGGAGATTCCTAATTCCACTGAGGATTTGGAAATGCAGGTGAAATCTGTGGGAAATCCTCCCTGCACGTGCCTGAAGGAATGTGCACCTGGGACAGAAAACAAGTGTTCAGAGGGTGATGGCTTTGCTGAGCCAGGTGGTGTTTTCCCTTACACTTCTAAAAACCCAGAACAGTCCCACTGCTGGCCCTTGGACACCTGGAATTCCTGCTTAGATGCAGCATTTGGAAACGTGGCCCACTGTGGAAGTAGCTGCCACGTGTGCTCTTTTATTTGTTTCTATTCTCACCTCCTGCTTTCCTGGCAGATTTTCAGGAGCTGGGCTGCTCTTACATAACATTGCGCCAAAATTGGATTTGGAGGGATCTGTGGCTGGAATCACCTCTGATCCCTGGATTCCCTTCTGGTTACCTGCAGGGTTTGGGCACACCATTGTGAGCTGCTGGGGCACCCTCTGCCCCAGCTTCCCTCTGGCCCCATCCTCTGCCCCGGCTTCCCTCAGGATGAGGTGTCCAGGCCATTCCCAGAGTCCTGCCTTTGTCCCAGCTGCCCTGTGGCAGGAGATGTGCTCCCACACTGGCTCTCCTGGGCATGCAGCCGCTTCCAAGAGCAGCTTCTCCCAGGTCTCCAAGAGAGCGTGGCCAGAGTTCAAGCCTGTTTAATTAATGGTAATTATCCGATTGAGGGAGTGGGTATGAAATGGATTAAACCCATCTGGAATCCTCAGCCCAAGCCGTGCTGAGCTGTGTTCTTGGCTCAAAAACCAGCATCCGCATCCAGAGGATGTCTTAAGCAACTTGAGGAATCCCTCTTTCTCCAGGGATGGTCTCTCCTCCATGTCATGTCATCCCTGGGACCCCTTGGAGAGGATGTGGGGGCTCAGCCCAGCAGTGGGGAGGGAGAAGTTGGTGTGGACTTGATGGACAGGTGGGCACAGCTCCCCGTGGCACCCACGTGCTTTGGGTGCTGCTGGGAGCTGGTTTACACAACCCAGGCAGCTGCAATCCCGTCTCAGGGTCATGGCAGAGACAGATCCAAGGGGATGGAGCCAGGCTCTGTCCCATGGCAGTCACCCCCGGTGATAAATCAGGAGTGTTCTGGTTTGGATGTGGTGATAAAGCCAAGGAGCACAATGGTGGGGTTTAGCCAATGAATTGGCCTCTTACGTAAATGCTCCACACGCACGTGCACTGCCAGGCAGCAGGTGAGACTGCAGAGTAGGGAGCGCTAATCTGGGTGAAAAGGGAGCCTTGGAAACTTGCCACTTTTGTTCCAGTCCCTGCTCTCTGGGACCCAATTTTCCCCCTTTTTCCCCTCTGTGTTTTGCCTCACGTGGCTTTCTTTGCATTTGAGAAGTAGATTCCTTGTTTGCAGCAGGAATCCCTGGGTGTTTGTGCAGTGGGTGACATTCAGGCTGGGGTTGGGTGGGACTCCAGCACTGTGTCAGCTCGGGGTCAGCCAGTTGGACACAGGTGGCTGATGTTGAAATTCTGCCTCGGAGGGAAAGTCTGTGGGCCCAGACAGTCTGTTCCTTCTGTTTGAAAGGTAAAATAAAGATTACAGGAAGTGTTCAGAGCAGCTTGGATGAATCAATGATGCATTTAGGGTTCAAGTGTATTATTATATCTCGTCACCGAATTCCCAGGTGAGCAGGGAAGAGACACCCCAAGAGACTCTGCATTCCCTGGGAGGATCAGACCAACTTCCCAATGCTGTCATTGATTCTGCACGTGCAGTGTGGCCAAACCTGATGCAGGGACAGGTCTTTCCCTGTTGTGCATGAGGAGGAAAAGAGGATTTTGAGGCCACAAGGCAGAATTTTAGAAGGAAAGTAGTTTGTGGAAGTGGAGTTATCTGATGGTAACTCTAACTGTTGTAGCTTCTCTGGCAAACCTCCTCATGGGACACTCTTCCCAACACAACCACTTCTTCCCAGGGGTTCAGCCTGAAACAGGAGGTGAAGGAGGAACATCTCCAGAGACAGAGAAACCCTGCTGGGGGTCAGAGACTCCCCAAGCACACTCTGCTTCTCTGCAGCCTCCACAGAAGGTCAATGCCTTGGTGGCCTCCAGCCCTTGGGTTCCACTTTCTCTCCTTTTCCAACACCGTTTGGCTTCCCTGCAGAGTTCTTGTTGTGAATTTAACTTTTCTTGCAGGGGATGAGGAAGGGACCACGAGCTCCCCAGGAGAGGGGCTACGTGGGGGTTGCCTCACCCCAGCTCCCGACCCTGTGACCCCCCTCTGCCAAGTGCCACCTCTGTCACTTCTCCCAGCACAGCCTCCAACAAGTGTTGGGTGGTTTTTTCCTCGGCAGCATGTAGGTCAGAGCAGAGCCGTAGGGACCTGACAGCTGACATTCATCCTCAGTTTTCAATCCGTGCATCGAGTTTTCTGGAGGCAGTGGAAGTGCAGTTGCTGGTGACACCAACTGCCTTTTGTGTGGCTTCAATTAAATGTCTTTCTTGGTGTGGGATAGTTGCCAGAGCTCTCTTTTTCTTTTTCTTTTCTTTTTTAAAGAAATGGTTTTATTTAGACATATATATAGAAAAAGTCCCACCTTGCTTTTTGGAAGGGTTTCAGCTGGAATGTAACAGATCCCATATTCTTCTATAAAAAGGTGAGCCGTGATTTTCAGCTGAACTTCTCTCCCTTTTATAGCTGGGATTTGGCACACACGAGGCAGAAGCAGAGGCAAAGTCACTGCCCTTCCCCAGCTGAGGAAAGAAATCCATGGCATGTGCCAGCAGGACCAGTGATATGGGAAAAAAACCTTGGGGTGGACACAAACTGACCCCCAAGACTGGGGTTGCACGGGAGCCCTGAGGGGCTTGAAAACCTGGGAAAAGCCTGTCCTGGATGCTGTGGAGCCTGCCCTGATGATGAGGTGCCTTCACATCCCCTGGAAGAGGACCCGTGAGCACAGGCAGCATCTCCCAGCCATGGAATCCCAGAAAGGGACCTTAAAGCCCATCCAGTGCCACCCCCTGCCATGGGCAGGGACACTTTCCACTATCCCAGGGTGCTCCAAGCCCCGTCCAGCCTGGCCTTGGACGCTCCCAAGGATGGGGCAGCCACAGCTTCTTTACTTGCTCCTCACTGCTCTTTCAACCCAGATCAACACCAGCTCTCTCTTCCCACAGCAGTGTAAGAGTGGGCAACAGACTAAAGCAAGGCAAGCAGCCACCATTGCCTGTGTCTTCCTTCTTCCTGCACCCTTTTAAATTTTAAATGTTGATTGCTCAAATGACCTCTTCCAGACCTGGATGCCCCCCTGCCATGCTGCCCAGTGCCCCTGGTGCCATGCCCAGGCTCTCCAGTCCCTCCTGCCATCCGTGAAGGAGGAGGTGGGACAATCCAGCGGCGTTTTGCTGCAGCGTTACATTGTTTGACCACAGACACATTTTAATTAATTTAACTTTTTTTTTTTTTTTTTTTCCCAGATTGCACTTATTTTTATAATGCATTTACTTATAGCAGTGCCTTCCCAGCCAGTGGAGCGACCTGCCCAGTCTTACCCAGCCTTCCAGCAGCAGCAGGCGATGCCAGAAACGCCCCGGGAGCCGCCGCACCTTGGCAGGGCAACATTTGCATGAGAAAGCAGGGAGCGGGGAGGAAATAAAATCTAAAGGTGAAGAACCATGAGTCATTCGGTGAAACTGCGCTGCCGCTGCTGAATTCCCCGCGGCACAAAACGGGGGAGCGAGGAGGGGTCGGGAGCGCTGGGGGTGCAAACAGCCCCGATAACAACACACTCGATACTGTGGTGGGAGCTCGTTTCTATTTGGTGGCTTTTATTGTGCTCTCATTAATAGGGAAGTTATCAGATATGGCCAGGCTGGGGGAACACATCCCTGTGCTGCCCCTGATCCTGCTTTGGAAGTGCCTTTTGGGCTGTGGGGCGTCCCCAGCTCCCCTCGGGTGCAGTGGGAACACGAAGGGATGCTTTTAAACCCTCTGCTCGCTGCTCCCTGGTTCTCCCAAGCACAGCCTTTAAATGCTGTGCCATCAACTGCTTGATTAATTAATGCTCTTCTGTTTCACTTGGTTGATGGTGATGTTCAGTGATGTGACTGAAACTCAGCTCCCAGGGCAGGGACAGGCTCACGCTCTGAACCAGGCTGGACATGTATTTTTAGTAAAACAGTATTTTCAGCTCGGGATTTGAAGTTTCTGGTCATTTTCTCATCCCTCTCCGAGTCACACATCAAGTCCTTTCTGCTGTTTATTGCAGATGTTGAGGGTTAGAGTAATCTGCTCAGTTTTTGGAGGGAGAAGGAAACAAGCAGCTGGATGAGCTCTTGCTGTTCATTGGCACAAGGCACCAGAGCTTATGGCAAAACTTCCAGCGAGCTCCAGTTGATATATATTATTATAGGAATAATGTCTTGGAAAAGGCACATGGCAGGATTTAGGGCCGTTGCATGTTATTGCTCAGCTCAGCTGAAAGAAGTGAGGGACCACTTGGTTATCCTGGCCTGGAAATGGGCACAGCAGGGCTGTCTGTCCATCCATCTGCCATCCAGGGCTGCTGCTGGCTTGTCCCGGGCCCCAGGAGCGGCAGAGGGGCTGAGGGGTGAGCTGGGGTGAGCCAGGGCTCCCTCCCCTATTCCACCTCAGCAAACACTCCTTACCGCGTGTCCTCGCCTGTGCCTGCAGGCAGGGCTGGGAGCCCGGAACGCTGTCAGTCGTGTTTGTCCTGGCGGCAGCGGCTCACCTGGGAGGTGTCAGCCCTGCAAGGATGGATGCTGGCAGGGGTGGATCCCAAAAGCTGGTACCCTACTGGTGTCCCTCCTTCCACCCCAGATTCCCAAACTCTTCATCAGTCACCAGACAGCTCAGAGCACGGAGAAGCTTCCGCACAGGGATGGGGCAGGATGGTTCTGTGCTGGGGTAACTCCTGTCCCCCAGCAGGACCGGCTGTGTCCAGGGACGATTTTGCTTCCAGAGCAGAGGAGCTGCTGGAAAACCTCCCTGCCAAGCCCAGCAGCACCAGTTTGCTGCGGGCGGGGGGAGCAGGCTGAGCTCTCACCATTAGCACAGGTGCTCTCTCCGCTCGGGTGGGTCTGTGCTTAACTCCCCGTCAGCCCCGGAGCGAGGACACGTGTGGGGCCGAGCGTGTGGCCGTGAGGGCCTTCCCAAGGCGCCAGGCTCCGGCCCTGCCAGATCCGCGTGGGGCCGGCCGGGCTGTCGGGAGCACTGAGCATCACACACACCGCCTGTCTGGAGCCTTGGGTTGGGTTTCTCCTCCCTGGGGGAGCATCCCAGGGTGTAAACCCCCCCATTTCTGATGGATGAGGGTGCACAGCCCTCCTGGAGTGCCTGGCAGTGGGAGCAGGGATATAAGGACCGTGTGGCACATGGTGCTGGCTGCATCACCTCACCCACTCCCAGATTTGGGAATATCCCTTTTCATTGAAGGGATTGATGGCTGGAACCAGCTGGACAGAGGGACCTGGGTGCCCTCCCACCCTCACTGGGGATTTCAGAGCCCGTTGGACACTTTTGCAGCCGAAAGGAGGATTTTCCCCCAGCAAGGGCTGTGCCTGCCCTCGGAGAGCAGCACATCCAGCGACGTCCTCTCCTCCTGCAGGAGCAAAGAATTTGGCAATCAAAACGGAGCTCTAATTGCTGGAGAGCCGGCGTGGCAGGCTGGGGCACTGGGGATGGCACACCAAGGGGCTCTGGAACCACAGATGGGTGCCCAGTGCGATGCTCTGCCAGCTCAGAAGGAGATGGGCGAGGAGGAGCCGGGGAATACAGCGCACAGGCGGGTTTGGAGGAGCAGCACAAGTTGAGCTGGTAAATTATAAAATGCCACACTTGAGGTCTGTTACATAACGTCCCTTTACAGAACCTGGGAGCTAAATATAAAGAGAGAGTTACATTTTGGGCTGGTGTAAAACGATGCTCCAGAACGGGTTTGTGTGGGAAGGAGCCTCTGCAGCTCGGCGAGGAGCGGAAAGGCTTTTGGGACCCTGGGTTTGCTCCCAGCCTCCATGGCTTGTTTTCTGTGCAACCTTGTGAAAGGCATGTACTCCCCAGGTCTCGGCTTCCCCCCTCTTTAAATCAGGAACAATAAAACCTCCATTTCCTTGCAGCTGCGTTGTCAAGATTAATTCATGTTTGCAAAGTGACCTGAGAATCTATAGAAACCCGAACAGTATATCATTATCCTGATCTAAGCTTGGCATAGAGGATCAGCGGGCCAAATTCCCCTCCCACACTGGAGGAGAAGGGGTTGTGTCAGCAGAGCCGAGAGGAAAATTCCAGCCACTGTTCCCAACCAAAAAATCCAGAAGGGAAAAGCTTTTTCAGGCTGAGACCATTTTATTCCCCTTGAGGAAATTCCCTCTTCATTAGCTCAGAGCAGAAGGATCATCTCCCACGTAAATGGCCTCATGCTGAGGTGTGGAGGGGGTTCATGGGAGTTTCGGGTGGCTCATCCTTCCTCTCTTGGATAGCTGATGATGGTGATGATGGTGCTGAGTTCCTGCAGGACCTGCTGCCACCTCGAAGGTGACAAAGCCAGGAGCATTTCCCATGGGAAACGCAAGCAGGAGTGGAACAAAGTAGAGAGGCACAGAGATGCTGGATGTGCCAGGATCCAGCAGTTTTGGCAGTTTTGGAATTTATATTTTAAATTCCACTACCAAACCCAGCATGGCCCCCAGTGTTTCTTCTTTGCTTGTTCTCCATCAAATGTTGGGAACAACCGGGCCCGTCTTCCTTTTCCTTCCTCCCTGAACACAAAGGGAAGCCCACAGAGGCTGGGCAGTCACAGAAGAGCTGGGTGGCTTTCCAGGTCAGGTCTGACCACTCACTCTGGGGGCTCAAGGTATGAACTGAAGGATGGCTGAGGCACAGGATATCTGAGAGAAGCCTGGCTGGGATCAGCAGGGTGTGATGCCACCACAGCCTTGCTCCTGCAGTGATGGAAAGGCTCAAAGACTGATCTGGGATCAGCCTAGTTCAGCTTCCCCCTCGGCCTAGGGAGCCAGTGGAACCAGGGAGAAGCTCACCTGGGCTTACAGCTACCTCTCATTCCCCCCCAGAGGTGGCTCACATCCCATCCATGGGTTGCCTGCAGATGGGAGAGAGGGATACTGCTCCATCCCCTGTCGTTTGCCAGGACACAGATGATGCAGAGCATCGTGGCCCCTGAGCAGAGGCTGAAACGGGGGTGTAGGAGCCCCAGGAAGCCTCATCACCCCCTCACAGCCCTCCCTGCTGCTGTGCCCTTTGGGAACCAGGTTTCACAGCCACTGCATGGCCAGGATGTGGCCAAAGTGGGTGTGTGGCCTCTCCAGGTACAATGTGTGGTACAACATGCCTGATCCTGCTCCTGTGAAACCCATCCAAATCACTGGAAAAAATGTTTTCTGACAGGATAGAGATTTGCAGGGGAGTTGCCAAGCAACTGGCACAGCTCTGACGCCTCCCGAGCCTCTCCTCCCTCTGAGCAGTGAGCAGGGGGTGGCTCCATCCCTGCATCCCTCTGCCCTGGCCAGCACAGCGTTCCCAGCTGTCCCAGCCTGCATCCACCTGCCTGGGAATGTCCCAGTGGGAAAGGCAGGGACCACCGGTGGCTGGTGGGACAGGATGCTCCCGGGTGGTGGGGATGAGCAAACTGCACATCCAACCCACTCCTTCAACATCTCCAAGATGTGCAGTTCCCTTTCAAACTAGTCCCAGAAATGTGGGAAAACACCCAGGAGGGCTCATTATAACCCAGCTTTGATTCGTGTCACCTCTGCATTTCCTTGGGAGCTGCTTCAGATTTACACCAAGAGAAATACTCAGCCCAAATCCTCGGGATTTTCTTTCCTAAGGCTTTAATTTAAATGAACCCTTGAGTAACAGCTATTACAAAAATCAGCTGATGTCGCTCGGAAAGCCTCGGGCTGACCGTGAGAGCCCTGGCGGGCGGGAGGGGAGGCATTATAGCCCTGGTCTTGCACAAGAGCAGCCGCTGAGTGAGCGGCAATAAACAGCAAATCCAGCCAGCTCGTAGGAATGGCAAATGGACCAGGCTGTTCTGAACAATCTGTTCCTGCTCCAGAGCAGGGCTGCGGTGCCGGTGGCAGGCTGGGAGAGCGGCTATTCTTGGCGTGAGCCGCTCTGCAACCCTGCTTTGGAAAAATGGCAGGGCCAAGCCAGGCTAATTATGGGCAGACATGTCCTAAATCGAACAAAGAGGCTCCAAAGTGGCTCTGCTGGGCTGACTCCTCTCCAGGGAGGGCTGTGCTGCTCTGCCTCGTCCCAGGGACCTGCTCACTGCCACGTCCTCGGCTTTCTGCTCCAGCCACTGGGGTATTCTCGGGCAGGGACTCTGCTGATCCACCTCAGGTCCTCTGCCTGCACTTGGCCCAGCATATACTGTCTCACACTGTCACCTACTTAATGAGGCATTAATGTCACTGCGACAGAGCACTTGGTGCAAGAAGGTTCTTCCACTGCTGTTGGAAGGCAACAAGAATGCTCAAACCTCTCCCATAAAGCCAAAACTGGGGAGACAGAAAGCTCTGGAACTGACCATGTCAACATCCCACCAGGCTGGACCCGGGGGTGTAATTCCTCCAGGCAGATTTATTTCAGTTGTGCTTCTTTCCCTGGGGCTTGTGGGTTCCCCAAGGACAATTCCCTCGTGTGTCCAACCCAGAGATCAAGTGGCCTTCATTTGATTTGGAAAACAAAAGAAGATAAACTGGATGCAGGTAGTGCAGAACACCCATACAGCAGCTTAATTAATTGCCTTTAAATATTAATTCAAAATAGTTTCCCTGAGTGATCTTATATAGGCAAATTCGCAGTTGCCTTAAGCCACTTGTGGAGTGTGTTCAACTAATAAGGTATTCTTAGTGCTGACCAGGAGCCTTGGACAGGACAGTAATCAGGAATGATTAATTTGAAATAGCTCTTCTAAACCAGACTGTACCTGCTGTGCTCTCCTGTCCTGCCCAGAGCTGGCACAGAATCACTGGGGTTGGTGGGGAAGGGGCTTTACCTTTGATGTGCCACTTTCTCAGCCAAAACCCACCTTCCCATCCCTCCCCCAGTGCTCTCCAGCTCAATCTGGCATGGGAGGTTTCCAGCACAGTCTGGATTTGCCAAGAGACTTCCCTGGGGAAGAACAGAAGTTCAAGGTGGTCAAGGTGGGAATTTATGAGCTCGGCTTAGCTACAGCTCGGCCAGACTTGGGGAGCTATTGCACTGCATATCCCACCCCCGAGCAAAACAGCAAAACCCTGCCTCCTGCTTGGGTTCTGTGCCCCCGAAACTGCTGAGGGCTCAGCAGCCCCCCTAAGAGAGTTGCCTTGTGCAGCTTTGCCTGAATCACAGCAAAAAAACATGGCATAGAATCATAAAACCACTGAATCACAGAACGGTTTGGGTTGGAAGGGACCTTAAAGCTCATCCCATTCCAACCACTTGCCATGGGCAGGGACACCTTCCACTAGCCCAGGTTGCTTCAATCCCTGTCCAACCTGGCCTTGGACACTCCCAGGGATGGGAAATCCCAGAGAACCCATTCCTGGGCAGGCATGACCTCGTGTGACAGCAGCTTCTGTCCTTGAGTCCCCTGTTCTCTTCCTTTAGCTAAAATCATCCCTAAGTGTCTGTGTGATTCCTACATGCCAGGTTTGACCTCAGGCCAGTGAAATTTGCAGAGGTCTCTTCTTGCTTTCAGCACATCCTCGACTCTTTCCCTTCTGCCTTTTCCCCCCTGCAGCAGCCTTTGAGCAGTAATTCAGCACAGAGTACCTGCTGCAGCCAGAGGTGCCTGGGAGGGAGCTCAGAGGATGAAATCCACATTATTGGGCTCTGCTGGAGTGGCTGAGCCTGCTGTGGGAGAGTTTTACCTTCCCAAAGTCAAGGCCTGGGGAACGTGCTCCTAAAATTATGCTTTAGATAATACCCAGTAATGCCACGGAGGAGACAGTTCCCTGCTGGAAATCACGTTTCTCCTGGAGTCAGCAATTCAGAGGAAACCCATCTGCAGGAAATTACGATGACAGCTTCCTCTCTGAGTGAGGAGGAATCACAGCTGTAACGGAGCAGGCAGCCAGCAGCCCCCTCTCCCCTCACCTAGACCAGTCACTCAGCACTTGCAGCCGTGTGCCCATACAGAGGAGACATTCAGATTAGACATTAGGAGGAGATTCCTTACTCAGAGGGTGGGCAGGCCCTGGCACAGGTTGGGCAGAGAAGCTGTGGCTGCCCCATCCCTGGGAGTGCCCAAGGCCAGATTGGACGGGGCTTGGAGCAACCTGGGCTTGTAGGAGGTGTCCCTGTGCATGGTGGAGAGTAGAACAAGATGATCTTTAAGGCCCCTTCCAACCCAAATAATTGTATAATTCTGTGATTCTGTGGTTGCAGCAGAGGTGGACCCAGCCTGTGTCTGAATTCAGCACCTTCTCTGTGAGGCTTTGCCATCAACATGCTGGCTGAGAAGATCTTTCCCCATCACAGCTGCCTTAGCAGTTGTCAGCATCTTCCTGCTTCTCCCAGCGCTGCTGCTGGAGCTGAGGGAAGTTTGATTATGATTTAATCCAGGCTTTTAGAGGAGGGAAAAAAGAAAATTTTGACAGTTCCATATTTAGTCCTCTGACTCACCGATTTCATGTGTCAAACACTAAAGACGGGTTAAGTAGAATTAAGTTCTGGATTTATTATAAATAGGCATTAAGTAACATGAATGTATTGCATTTGCATGAAAATATGGGCCTGATTCTCTAATTTACCCCAGAGATTTGGTTTGACATGGAGGGGACGCTCCCAGGAGGGAGCTCAGACCAGAGCCAGCCCAGCTCTGAGCATCCCCTGCAGCCACCGTGAACTGGACCTGCTGAAACAGGGAAGCCCTTGCTGAAATCAGGAGGGATTTACACCGCTAGGACAGATCAGAATCTGACCCTTGAAATAGTACAAGTAGTTTTAATTAGCCCCCAGATCTGCAGCTGAAGGAATAATTTCTCCATGTCAATCAGTGCTAAATGTACCTGTTAAATCAGGGAAGATGGGTTAAGGTGAAAACTGCACAGAAAGTCACTTTTCTTCGCGTTCTCCCAGAACTTGGAGATTTGTTGCATTCAGATCTCATGGATCTCATCTTGCTCTGATTACCTTCTGCTTCAAAGTCCGTCCAGACAATGAAGTCGCCCTCGCTCAGAGCAAGCCTGACAGTCGGGCATTGTTTGGGTGAGAACAGCCCTCTTCAGTGAAATCAGTGCTTTTGCAACGGGGTGACAGACACGGACTCCACCAAATCAGAGCCCTCGACAGCTTAATTTACTGACTTGTTTGTTGCTAAACAATTGAGAATTGGTCCATGCAGAGGAACACAAAAGGGGCAGACAATGTAGGCTGCATTTTGAGGCTGGACTAGTCCAAGCCAAGGAAAAACAGGGTTTTGAGCCACCCAGTGGCTTTGTTTCTGTGAGAATGATGCTCACCCCTGCACCTCTACCTTTCTTCAGAACAGCAGGCTTGGCCCTGTTTCTGGTGAGAAAGGGATGTGCGGCAAAACACAGCCAGGGCCACTGGGGCTGAGTGACAGCCTCATCCCTGGAGAGCCTGCTGTTATTATCCCACGGAGCTGTCGATCGTGCAGGAACAGCAGGAGAAGCTCCGGGAGCTTCCCCCGGCCCCAGTGGGATCCTCGGGCTCCGGTGCCTGCCCAGCGTCGTTCTGCCCTCACTTGTGATTTTTCTTATCAAACGCCACATTCTGCTCTCTGCCGCGAAAATAATTTCCAATTAAATGCCTCCTCAGAGCCTGTCTGGCTGGGAATTAGCCTGGAACTTGGTGGCTGGGCCATTAGCTCATCAAAGCTTCCGGGATAAGGGGAGATGCTGCTCGGGGATTTTGCTCGTGGCTTTGAACTCTCCGCAGCCCTGCAAACTGGGACACGGGTGCCCTTTGCTCACCTTCAGCACTTCTCTGTTCTCCTTCACCCCACAGCTGAGTAAGCAACTTCAGGGCCACAAACCTCAGGCCTGTGGCAGCTTCCTAAGCTCCTGCCCTCCGGGGATCTCTGAGTCCCTGGGAAGGAGCTGGCCATGCGCCCCAGCTCACAGGGAGCGGATTATCACGGCTCCCGTGGCTCAGTCCGCGGCTCCCATGTGTTTCCCTGCGTGGAAAGAAGCAGGCATGAAGCCTCAGTCTGTCCCCTAACCAGCCTCTGTTCCCAGGGACCTTCCAGCCACTGCTCTCTCCTGACAGTGAGCACCTCGAGGGTGTTTGGATGCCGAGGGTGACGGCAGTGGTGTGGTGATGAGCAGAACAGATGAAACCCAGGAAGCCCAGAAAGCTGGATGTGGAGCTGGGAAGGATGGGGAGGGAACAGCAGCTGTGACCCCAAAGTGCTGCTGGAGATGGTGAACCCCTGGATGCTCCTGTTGGAGCAAAAATCTTCCAAGTGCCAGGTTATGGGGCAATTCAAACACTGTAAAGAGGAGAACTGGCAAAACAACAGATCCTTCTTCTTGCTGTGGACATGAAGAAAGAGAAATACGAGAGCATGTGGCCCAGGGCTGGCCTTGGGGCATGGAAACCCCTTTGGTCCATGTAGTGTGGGGTCCCAGCAACTCCTTGCTCCATCCTTCCTGGTGATCCACGGAGCACCATCCACGTTCCACTGTGATGCTGCTGCCATGGCAACCAGGCCAGGGGTTGTTCCACAGGGCATGGGGCAGTGCAGGGCACAGGATGGGACTGGGGCCAGTTCCCTTCTAGGTTCTCACCTCTCCTGAGCTTCCTGCTGGAAATAGGGGTAGATCTTTGGGAATACCCAGCAACGTCCGTGGTTCTGTCTCCCAGCTGGGGAGGGGCTGCAGTGCTCTGTGGGGGCTGGGCAGTGTTGGGGGGCTCAAGGGGACCCAGGGGGCTGCAGTGTGACTGCTGGGGACCAGCTTTGGGGTCAGGCATGCAGGGTCCACTCCAGTGCTCGCCCTGGCACCAGGGGGCTGAATCCAGGTGTTCTTTAGGAATTCTGCCCACTGGCATGGGGTGGGGGGGACTGACCTCGCTGGAATTTCTATGGAAACCCAGGTACTGAACGGGGTGGAATAGCTCAAACCATCTGTTCCTCCCCTACTTATAAACTCGATCATTTCACGATGACATCACTAAAAATGCTCTCCTTTTATTCCTCTCGCAGCCATCTGTGATTGTTTCCTCATGTGCCAAGCACGCGAGCGGGTGCTGAGGGATGGGCAGGAGGACACAGCCATCCCATTACTCCTGTTTCATTTCTTCCCTTGGAAAGCAATCCTGCCCCTGTGGAGTCTCCCTCGTCCCCTTCCTGAGGCGTCTGCGGAGTAACCGGCTCAGTTAGACGGGACAAATGAAGGGCTCAAAGGTAAAAATGAAGCACAAACTGAAGCTGAACTTTGTAGGGACCACAGAGGATCTGCTATGGGGATCTTCCTTGTGGAAATACATGCCCAGCTGTGGGGAACCAGACTTGCTTCTGCCAGCGAGGTTGCAGTGGGGCTGTTTTTGCCTGCCCTCCTGTGCCAGGGATGAGGCCATGCCCTGAGATTTGGGTGTTGGGGGAGGCAGAGTTTGGGAATGTGGGTCAGCTGAGGACACAGGTAGAGGTGGATCTGCCACAGCTTCGGTGCTCACCTCTTGGGCAGTTTCTCACTAGAAGTCACTTTCCCACATCCGGGGATGGGGGCACTCCTGCTCCACTCGTGGGCAAAGCCATCTGGGTTTCATCCATGTCCACAGCACAAGTGGGTTTGGCTGTGACTCACTGGTCCTCGCAGGCTGATGAGAGAGGTGACTACCTGCAATCCCCTGCCCTCCCTGGTGGTGGAGGTCTGTTCCCTGTCCAGGAATTGAGGTTTCAGGTGGTGATGAGTATCTCAGGTGCCAGAGCAGAGATGGAGCTGGTGATTCCATTCCCCCTCCACCGTCTGCCAATGCTGGTTGTGTTTGCTCAAGTGACCAAGCCCTCCCTTTCCGTGACAGCAGAGAAAATCCTCCAAGAGCCAGGACCTTTCGGACCTCTCCGAGCATGAGAAGGAGAAAAGGGCTAAAATTGAGATCAGGCAGCTGCAGACACAGTACCATCATGCAGCGTGCAAGAGGAAATTTTATGATGCCGAGATCTGGCGGCAGATCCAGGCTCAGCAGTGAGTACAGCTCCACAGGCCACCTCGTGCTGGGAAGGATCCTCCAGCAGTTGCAGAATCGTACAGTGGTTTGGGGTGGAAGGAACTGTCAAGCCCATCTTGGCCCCCTTCCACTGTCCCAGGTTACTCCAAGCCCTGTCCAACCTGGCACTTCCAGGGATGGGGCAGCCACAGCTTCTCTGTTCTTTGTTCTCTGAATAAAGATCTAATCTAAATCTCTCCTCTTTCATTTAAAAACCCTTCCCTCTTTTCCTATCACTATCTGCCTGTGTAAAAAGTTTCTCCCTCTTTTCTCTAAAGAGTTGTGGGGGCCACAGTGGGGAGGTGGGGAGGGGTAAGGACCTGCCCTGGCATTGCAGATGGGGTGTGCTAAATGTCACTTGTCATTCCTTTTTTTACAGTAAAACAATAGATGATCTGAAGGAGGAACACAGACATAGGTCATTAATGCTGAGCCAGATCTTCTCCCCAAACAATGTGATTCTGGAAAAGAGAAATCGTGTGAAGGTCCAAACCCTTTATCAGATCAAAATTCAGAATGATGCCGTGATCAAAGAGAGAAAAGCCCAGTTAGATGACCTGGGCAACCAGGTAAGGGCATCTGGACCATTCCCTGGCTGAAACTCCTCAATGTAAAACATATTTGTTTCAGGCCCTGGAGTATTCCTCCTGGCAAATGACACGTGACAAAGTGGGTAGAGCCAGGCTCCCATTCAAGTCAGTAGCACTGACTGGAAAAGTAAGGTTGGACTCTCAACCTTGTTGTCCCACCAGTCCTTGCAGCCTCTCTAGGATGGCACACACCTGCCTGGGGTCACCCAACATCCCTCTGCTTCTCCCTTCACTTGTTTTATTCTCCTGGAAAAAGGCAAAAATGGACTATTTGTACTGCCCAAGATGTGGCAAATAGAGGAGCAGCACCTCAGGAATGTCCCATCCCTTCTCCCAAGGACATCCTGGTTGGATTTGGGCAGCAGTGGGGTGGGAGGCCAAGGGAAATGGGGGCTGTGGAAGTGACAGGTCCCTTCAGCCTTCTGCTGTGAGCCAGCTGCCCATGGTGGAAGTCAGGGCACATGCTGGGATGGTTTGCAGTTGCTGGAGGTGCTGCAGAGCTTTCCCAACAGGGTCAGCTTTCAGTCAGGGGGCTCTTGGCTCAGTCTCAGCTCCCCAACCTGCCCCCTGCTCTGCTCTTCTCCAACTGCTTCCTTCTTCCAATGGATTTCTTTGCTCTGGAAGCCCCTCACTTCCAGAAAAGTTTTCCTTGGTTCACTCCCAGGGAGAACCCCACAGATCCCTGCCTGGCCAGCACAATACCCCAACCAAAGCCCCAACCTCACTACCCCTTCCACTCCACAGGGTGCTGCTGTGCCGTGCTCAACGCCTGCTGGAGTTCCCTCCAGGGCCAGCTGCATTTCCTTCCTGACACGAAAATAAACCCATTCCCAGTTACAGTTTATGTTTCTGCATGTGCAGGACGGGATCCTTTGGGATTAAAGCCGCTTCTATAACTGCGAGCTCATTAATGGCATGGTTGCTGTGGTTCAGGTCAACAGAGGGTATTTTCTTTGGCTGTGTGTCCTGACAAGAGTCCAGAGCGCAGGGGTGGAGATTATAATTCCTTTTTATTTTCCCCTGTGTGTATATGCAGGTGTTAGACCTGGAAAGAAAGATTGCAAAGCAAAGAGAGATAACAGTGAAGGCACTGGAAGCAAGGAATCACAAACGGCTGCAGGAGCAGGTCGATGCACTGGAGTTCCGTCTAAACCGAGTAAGCAAATATTTTGGAGACCTCTGAAGAACAGATGTGGGGCCACAGAGGGGGCTGGGACCTTTTGGGCCAGGACAAAGCACAGTGGTGCACATTTGCATGGTTGACACAAGCTGCATAAGGCAGCTGGCTGGTTCCCCTGGCCTGATTGCTCCCAGAGTATCTCAAAGGCTCCTTCAAGCTCGGTGACCCAAAAGCAGCGCTCGCACCGTGCCAAAAGCCTCAAGGTCTGCACCTGTTTAGTGATAAACCAAGCAGCCTGGAGCCACCTTGCCTTGGACAACACCAGGTCCAGGTCTCTGCTGTGATCATCCTGGTCCTCTGTTGCCTTTCCTCTCTTGGGGGAGGAGGATAGTGCAGGGCCAGCCTCAAGTCTCTTGAGCTGCGTTCGTCCCTGTCCCAGGCAAGGTCTTTGAGCAAAACCCTGAGCTCCTCAATCTCCCACCAGGTCCAAACCTTTTGCTCTGCTCTCCCCAGATCACTGTTCATTACAACACCATCCTGACCCGAAATGGTGAGCTCCGGGAAGAGACCAGGAGCCTGCAAATCCAGAAAGCCATTTTTGATGGCTACTACTGGAAGTATCAAAGGACACTGACCAGGCAGAACAGAATGCTGCACTCCTCTGTTGAACAAGCCACAGAAGACTATGAGCAGTGGTATGTGGCCTTGCTGGTCCTGTGGGGGACACTTGGTGCTGATGGGCAATGCCAGTGATGAGTATCAATGTAAAGGGACCCCTTGTGTCTTCAGAGAGAGGACTCATGCCGAGGGTTGGGTGCCTGGTCAGTGCAGGGACATTGGTACCTCCAGGGTGTTTTATTCCACCCATCCTGGATGTTTCTCAGGATGGGGTGAGTTGCCCCATGGAGGAGTCTGTCTCTTCTGTGTCCCACCTGAGCTGGGCACTGTGCCCAAGTGCAAAAGCACACCAAGGGCTGTGTTGGTTTGCTGCCAGCCTTGGGCTAACACCATCCACCTGAGTGAGAGCTGGGGACAGGCACACATCACAGGGGCTTTGCTAGGCCAGGCACAGGGGTGCATGGGGATGGCCAGGAGTGCAGAGCCTCACATGTACACTGGTGAAACTGCTGCTCTCCGTGTGCAGGATGGAGTACCTGTCAAAGGTCTCAGACATTAGGGAAGCACGCTACAAAGACACCATCCAGTACAACATCAAGATGCTGGAGCTGAAGTGTGCTCTACACCAGGAGACCAGACTGAAGAACTTCTTTCTCACCAAATGCACAGACCTCTCTGAACTGAAGGAACAGGCCAAACAGAGGGAAGGTATCAGAGGAGAGAGAATAAGTGTCACTGGGACCACAAACCCGAAGTCCCCAGAGTGGATGTGGGACTGGTTAGGGTGGTTTGTAGCAGCACCTCTGCCCTGCCTGCAGGCTCCCTACCCCACCCTTCACCCCACAAGGGAAAGGGCTGAGCAAAGGCCACCCAGGGCTCTCTGTGTCTTTCTCAGCTTTGCAGAGGGCTGAGCGGGCCAAGAGGAGCCAGGCAGCGAGTTATGAGGTGGCTTACAAGCGTCTGCTGGAGCTGTCAGACGGAGACATCGACCAGCTCCTGGATGACTGCGTCGAAAAGGACAGGAGATTCTTCATCCTCTTCGCCTATGCCATTAGGCTGGACGTCAGGAATGAGGGCATGAAAAAGAAGATCAAGGACATCCAGGTCTGCTTCAGGCTCTTCCAGGCAGTGCTTTTGGGCTGGGGTGGGTTTGTCTTCTCCCTAGTGTCCGGCATCACTGCCCTGGCTCACGGCCACACGGGTGGGATTAGGGGGCTGCCAAAACCAGATCTCCGAACGCTGTGTTCCCAGAACTAAACGTGTCTCAATGCTGCCACCGTGTACCCAGCAGAAATACTGCAGTGTCCGGGAGAGCCAGGAGCTCCCCCGAGGTGTGTGGCTGGAGTGAGATGTGCGGACACCCATCCCCATTCCACTAGCACCCCTTCCATGTGCTTGTGTTTACACAGGACGACATGACGAGCATCACGATGGAGCGGGAACAGGCAGAGGCAGCCCGGTTTAATACCATGAAGGAGCTGGAGGTAGGGCTGCCATGAACTCCCTTTGGAAGGGCAGCAGATCCCTGTCTGTCCTGGCACTTCTCCCGTGGGGTCTGGTCCTGTCAACGCTGATCTGGCCAGTGGCTGGAGAGGTGTGGGCAGGAAAGGGCCCTGCACAGGTTTTGGCAGCTCATGGTGAGAGGGTGACTGCATGACTGCTCTGGCACGGGGAGTTTGGGATCCCCTTCACAGACCCTCTTCCCTGCAGGGATGGGAGCATCCCACAGCCTCTCCTGGGAAGTCATTTTTATGTTTAAAGAGTACTGTGTGGGTGGATCAGGCTGCCCAGAGAGGGTGTGGAGTCTCCCTCACTGGAGACATTCCAGAACCATCTGGATACAATCCTGTGTGATGTGCTCTAGGGTGAGCAGGGAGGTTGGACCCAAAGACCCAGCATGGCCCCTTCCAACCTGAACCATTCTGTGACACTGTCTCCAGTACCCAGATGGAAACTGGGCAGCACTGGGGTGGTGGGATCAGCGAGAGGCTGGTGTGACACCTGCCCAAACCTTTGCTGACAGGCAAAACTGACAGAAACCATTGAGGAAGCCAACCAGTATGAAGCCAAATGCAAAGAGAGCAGCAAACTGCTGGGACAGCTCCAGTCCCGCATGGAGTCCCTCCTGACAGGACTCGACTGCGACACCACGAAGAGAGTGAAGCCTCTGGGGAGCAGCTTGCAGACGCTTTTTGGTAGGTCAGGGCTGCCCATCCTCCCATGCCATGTCACCTGAGCTCTGTGTGTCCACCACCCTCTGTGTTTTTAAATGAGCTGTTTTTCACCCCCTGCCCCATCAGGCAGGCTGACCCCAAGGTGAATGTGCAGCGCTGAATTCCCAGTGAATTCAGGAGATAACTTGACTGTATAGACATCCCAGTGGACACTCAAGCCCTCATCTTGGCTCTGGGTGTTGCAGACAGGTGGGGGTCAGCCTCTTCTCCCAGGAAGTTGGCGATAGGACAAGGGGAGTTGCCAGGGGGGGTTCAGGTTGGATACTAGGAAAAATGTCTTCACTGAAAGAGTGGTCAAGCACTGGAACAGGGAAGTGGAGGAATCACCACCCTTGATATGCTTTAGGGGGCATGGGGGTATTCAGTAGAAGGTTGGACTTGATGATCTTGGAGGTCTTTTCCAACCTTAATGATTCTGTGACTATGATTCCATGACAGCCTCAGGGAAGCCAATGGATTGATCCCCTGCCCTGCAAACGGCCAGGGGTGGGTTTGGGGGTGGGCTGACCCTGTGGGATGCTGCTCCTTCCCACCCAGGTCCTGTGGAGGAGAAGGTTGATGAGTTCCTGGTGCTGGAGTCCCTCCTGCGCTACACGTCGATCGACCGCACGCACCGGTCGCAGTCCTTCATCAGCCCCATGAGGGGAAACTCGGGGCTCCTCTGGGTGCTGGACCGGGCCAAGCTCTGCCCGCCTCCCCCTGACCTGGACAGCACCGACCCTGGCACTGGTGAGTGTGGAGGTGGCAGGAAAGGGCCCTGGCCAGGCAGCCATTCCCCAGGTCCTCCATGGCCAGCTCTGCTGCCACACACATCCTCCCCAGTCCATCCCAGCCAGCCTGCCCTGCCCCACCGGGTACACAAAGCTCGTGATGCCATGTGTGATGGGGTGGCCATTCTCTTGGGCAGTGAAAGAGCCACTGGACAAGGGCCAGCTGCGTCAGATGGTTATCAAGAGGCATGAGGAGGAATTGGCCAGCCCCCCCAGCACAGGCAAGAAGAAGAGGAGAACCCCTTCAAAGAGCCCAGCACAGGGGAAGTGAAGAAGCAATTTCATTCTTGAGTTTCATTCTTGAGTTTCTGTGTCCTGGACATCATTCCATCTTCCTTCTCCAGAAGGAGCCCAACGCCTTCTGCAGGCTTCAAAGGATTGCCAGGTGATATTTTGGCTGGGCTTCACCCACCACTGACAGCACCCACAACCAGGGATGGGATCAGTTGCTCTCTGTCGGGGTGACATCCCTGTCACACAACCCAATGTGCTTCCTGCCACTGGATTTGGGGACCACCATCCTGTGGCCACCACCACAGGGCTGGGAGTCTGGGGTCAGTGGGGTCTGGGAGGAGTCTGGGGGTTTCTGTGGGGCACAGACACACCGCTCAAGCCCAAGCACTGCTCACACCAGCGGCTGCATTTCCTCTTGCCAAAAGGCAGTTTAATGTGGATGCCATTCCCGTGCCCGATTCCCAGGCACGTGCCTCTCCAGGGGAAGAGGAAAGGGAATCCCTGTGTGCCTTAGGGAGAGGTGATCTCCCAGTGCCAACCCCAGCCCTGGGCATGGGCTAGTCCTTCTCTTCACCGTGTGTGATGACATGGACCAGGTTCTTGTAATCCAGGTTGCCAGACATGTCTGGAGGGAAGGCTGCAAACATCTGGTCAATCTGCCAGGGAAGAGTCAGGTTGAAAAGGTGGCACAGAGGGAGTTTGGGACCAGGGAAAGGAGGAGGGATGGCATCTGTGAGGACAGAGGGCTTGGGAGGCTGGCAGAGGGTGGGGAGCTGCTCATACCTCTTCCTGGGAAAACCTCTCTCCCTGCGTCATCAGCATTTCTTTGATGCTGCAAACAAGAGAGTGTGGTGAGCACTGGGGAGGCCCCGGTGGGGACACCCCCTCTCCCCCCTGCACTCACTAGGCAGATTTCAGGCCTTTGCCCTCGGGATCAAACACCTTGAACGCGTTCAGGATCGTCTCCTCCGGGTCGGCACCTGTGGGTGACACAGCCATGGCCATTGGAGGGGGCAAAGCAGGAACGCTCCTGCTTCCCCCAGCCTGTGGGGGGAAAGCAGGGTCCCTCCAGGAATGCTGACCCTGCAACTGGAGACCCGAGAGCGGGTGGTGGCACGCACAGAAGCAGACACAGGGTCGTGGTGTGAGCGCAAAGCAGGCGGTGTCGCCACCGCTCCGGCATCCGGCATTTATCTAATCTTTGCAGGGTATTTATAGAGCTCCAGGCTCAGCCCTTGGGGCCCTGTAGCCTCCTGGAGATCGGCAGGAGGCTGCATTCCTCGGGTTAAGTACATGATACAGGGTGCAGCTGGATGGGTGATGGGTCAAAGTCTGGTGCCACTGTTGGTACCAGAATGCTCAGAGGTACTACGAGAACTCCTGTCCCCCCCTTGCTATGGGGGCAGCAGCATCACAGCCATGTGGGTTTGTGGAAACTGAGGCACAGAGACCATCACATGCCCCCCAACAGGTATGAGATGGGATGAGATCCGGGTCTGTGGACTTTGGTACTGCAAATCAGCAAGAGTTTGAGGCACAGGGAAGCCCCTGGGGACAGCTGCTCAGGGTACGTGACACTAAATTTGTCCTGCCTGTGGTGTCTTGGGATGAGGAGGCAGGAGAAGTGCCCAGGATCAGGATTTGGAGGATGAGGAGTGGAGCTCTTGGGGAGAGAGGTTGTAGCCAGTGCTGGTCCCACTGGTCTCTATTTTTGGAGGGGGTCCTTGTGTTGCTGCTGGGAGAAGGAGCATTAAGGGGTGAGGGAGGGAGGGGTGAGGGAGTAATTCCAGAAGTAACCTGTGGTTGTCCCCAGGTATCACCTCTTGGCTGTGGTGGGGGAGGTATCTTTGCTCTGACCCACCCCCTGGGCTCTGCATGTCACGGATGGCAGTCCTTTCCAAGGAGCCTTTGACAGGTCTCACCTGGAAGGGTTTGGGGTCCCAGGAGCTGGGTGGCATCCCCAGGTGCTACAGGATGTCAGTGACGGTGTGGGTGCCCACTGACCACCCCTCCAGCTCCCCAAACTCACCCTTGAGTTTCTCCCCAAACATGGTGAGGAACACGGTGAAGTTGATGGGGCCGGGGGCCTCCTTTATCATCTCATCGATCTCCTCGTTTTTCACATTCAGGCGCCCTGGGGAGAGCAGTGTGGGGTCAATTCCACATCCACGCTTGGCTGCTCTGCTCTGTGTGCTGGGGGCTAAAACACACCACAGGACCCTCCCTCTGGGGGTTTTCCCCCTACCCGAGGGAAGTGGCACATTCCTGGCGAGCCACCTCTGACAAAGAACAGCAGTAGCAGGAGAGAGGTGGGAGAACCACCTCCAGCTCTGGTTTCTCGGGGTCCAGGATCACAGAAAAGAGGGATGCAGAAGACTGAGCTGTGCTGCTTCCTTCCCTCACTGCCCCGTGGATCAGCCTGCTTCAGCGCTCCTCAGAAGGTGTCCTGGGTTCCCTCTGGTCCCCAGAGCCAGAAGCTAACAGGACTAAATGTCTCCACCCTTCTTCCCAAGGCTGGGTTGTCCTTGGGACTCCCTGGCTCCACTGCTGATTCGTGGTGACCTCCCTGATGGGAGAGCCAAGCTCACAACGTCACAGCCCCCCCAAATCCTGTAAATCCCCTTAATGCCCACACAGCCCAGGATGCCGTGGGATGGGCACAGCCAGGTGCTTCTAAGCTTGGGAAAAGGCTGGGAGCATTTGGCTGAGTGTAATCCAGGAGCTGGATTACACTGATGGGATAAACCAATGCTGCTGCTGTGAGCCACCCGTGTGGGATCTCACCCAGGCCTGGGTTGGGATCAGGAGGGTTTTTGGCAAATCCAGTTAACGATGGGGGCTTGGTTAAATGAGGGCTGCCCTCTCTTTTCACACTTAACAGGTCTGATGTTGTGGAGGGGAGGAGGGTGATGAAAGGGGGCTCACCGAGGGCAGCAAATGTGTCTCTCAGATCCGCCTTATCGATGAAGCCATCCCGGTTCTGATCCATGATGGTGAATGCCTGGAAGCACAGGAGGAGGGAGCACAGGGAGAGGGACAATTGTCAGCATTTGAAAAAGCACTAATGCCCTTCTCCTCCCTTCAACCTGGGTGGGACAAGGGCACTTTGAGTCCTCCCAGAATGGGGCTCTGGGGGTCCTCACCCAGCGAGGGAGCAACAACCCACCCTAATCCCTAATCCCACAGCAATCCTGGCCCCTGCACCCCGGGCACCGGCAACCCAAACCCTCATGCTGTACAAACCCTTTCCTTGGCCAAAGCCCTCTCACCCCGGTATGAGAGCAAGAACAGAAGCCAGCCTAAATCATCAGCTCCCCAGCTGGGTCCAGTTACCCCTGGAACTGGAATCTACCCAGGGCCGTATGCCTGCCGTGCAGGGGGCCGGAGCTCCTGGCCCGGCGGGTGGGGGTTGGCTGGAGGATGTGCTCTGGCTCTCCGGGATCCTGCTGGTTCCTTTGCAGGGTGCAGGTTCCCTGGAAGCTTGGAGGCGATGCCGTGTTTAACAATGTCACTGAGCTGCTATTCTCACTTTTAAAATAAAACGACCCAAAACTGGGTGTGCTGCCTCTTGCTGAGAACCAGCTGTCACTGATCTGAGAGCGCCAAGGAGTGGGCTGAGGGTCATGTCACACCAAGGACCCTCAGATGGTCCCACCAAACCCACCTACCTCTTTGAATTCCTGGATCTGGGCCTGCTCAAACATGGAGAACACATTGGAATTAGCGCCTTCAATCCTCTTCTTGGCTTTCTTGGGTGCCTGCAGGGGTTCAAGGCTGCATCATTAACTCACTGGCTTTTTACAGGGTGGAATAAAACATGAAATTGCCCTTAGTCCTGACTCCTTTGTGGTAGCTCCGGGCTGGGGCTCTGTTCCCTGGGGACTTGGTTGTTTCCCCCTGCTGGTCTGGGATACTGAGGGGCATTAAGATTCCTGCTTAAATTGCAATTCCTGATGAATTTAGCCAAATAGGTCCAAGGAAAGAGGAGGTGGGAAATCTCTTCTCCCACTGACAGGTAAAAGGCTTGGCACTGGGGTGAGATATCCCTGTTGGAAACCTGGTTTGGGGAGTGCTGCTGAGGTTGCTGAACGACTGCAGTCATTAGGTGCTTCCTTACCCTGCTGTGCACTTATTAAAGTGTTTGATTAATAAAAAAATCTGTCTCCTCCTGAACTGAGGCTTGAAACAACCAGAAACAGCTCAATGTATGCTGTGAAGAGGAATGAAGGACAGAGCCCCTCACAGTCCCACCTTGCCCACCATCCCTCATTCCAGTGCCTGCTCCAGCAGCCATTCCCTCTCCTCAGGGGCTCTGCCAGGAGGAGGGAGAGCAGGAGGGTCTGGGGGGCCACAACAACCCTTTCTTTTGCTGCGTGGAGGAAGAGAAAGGAGCAACATGGCTTTTGGACCCCGAGATGGTCTGCCCCAGTTAGAAAGCTCTGCTAGCATGGGAGACACTCTCTGTTCCCCAATTTGCTCACCCCCTTTGTGGGGCAGGAGGGACCCTTTGCTCTCTGCTCCCTGTCACCTCCATTGCTCCCTGACCATTAAAGCTATCCTGGTGGAAAATCTAGTGGGTTTTGCCTCTCCCCTCTGGAGCTTTGGGCTCTCAGTACTCACCATGGCCTTGCAGAGCTGCTGATGTTGCTGTGAGGGGTGTTCCCGAGGCTGTCCCTCACTCCCCCCCGGCTCAAACAATAAATACACCCCCCTCGGGGTTAAAAATAGCCCCATGCCCAGTTTTGGCTGTAATAGGTGAGTTGGCCGCCCCCAGCCCTGTTGTCTCTGCCTCTCTGTTCCCTCTCTCTCTCTAATCTGGAATAGCAGCTTGTTGTTGTCACCGGCTGACGTGACATGTGAGCCCCGGAGGGTTTCAAGGTTAACGAAGTGCCAGGTGGCCCCGCAGCTCCCACCCTGGGGATGCTGACCCGGCACCGCACGGGAGCAACCCCACCTGCCTTTGTCACTCGGGTTGGGGCCGGGCTTGTCCCCTCTGCCGGGACATGCAGGGAGGGCTTGGCCCCAGGGGACCCCCCGCTACAATCCCCCAAGGCTTGTGGAGTTTTCCCTTAGCCCTGCCAGGCATCTTTGGGATGCTTGTTGCCCCATCGCAGCGTTGGCAGGACAAAGCTGGGCTCTGTTCAGCTGCTGCAGGCAGAGGAGCTCTCCTGCCCTCGGATCCCCTCGCTTGGGATGCTCCAAGAGCAGGAGCAGCTGCCTGGTCACCCCATCTGTGACCAGACAGGGACCATCCTGCTGCAGCCCCATCTGAGAGAGGCTGGAGGTGGATGCTGAGCTCCCACAAAGCTGGGCAGGCACAAAGGGCTCCTCTGTCATGTGTCACCCCCCACTGAGGCACCTGTCACCCAGTTAAGCCAAACACTTGCTCGCCGTGATCCCAGAGAAACACACATTTAACTCTACACATCCCGGGCTCTGTTCTTGGGACACACCCCGCAGCACCCGAGGGCGACGGCACTCACACTGCCCGGGTGCCACAGCTCGCCAGCAGGACATGGCACAGCCACCTTGGCCATGGCACAGCCACCTTGGCCATGGCACAGCAGTCCTGTGTATCTGCTGCAGGATCCGTGGAACCTGCAGGCAGCAATCCCACAAAACCTCTTCCATGTCCACTGCTCTCACGGAGCAGGACCGATGGCTATCAGACCAGGCTATTTAGTGGCTCCCTTTTGTCTTCAGTATTTTTAGCCTGTTCATTTTATCTCCCCTCCCTCCCTCCCTCCTTGCCTGGGATGAGGCTGGAGGTGGCTGTGTGGGCATGCTGGGGTGGGACTGGTACTGGCAACCCAACGATGCCCATCAGACCCCAAACTCTGTGGTGCCTGGCACAGACATGACCCAGTGGCTGGGCACGGGCCTCGCTCCTGGCATTGTCCCCTCTGCATGCCGAGGAGGTTGGAGGGCTGGGATAAGGCTGGGAACAAAAGGCACTGTGAAACCAGATCCCTGGAACTCCTAGCTCTGCCCAGACGCTGCCCTTGTTCTCCCAGAGGACACAAATATCGTGTTTAATCCCTGGCACTCACCGCTCCGTCTCACCTCGCTGCCCGGCTGCCATGCAAGGATAGCATTGCAGGGGGGATTTCAGCAGGCAGCAGGGAAGTGTGTGTGGAAAAGCGCCTGCAGAGGAGAAAATTCCTGATCTGGGAAGGAATGCCTCATCTGGATGGAGGTGCATCTCAGGGAAGGGATTTCAGGATGGGGTTTGGGGGCTCTGTGAGCCGAAGGGCAGGAGAGAGAACAGAGCTGGGGCCAGAACCAGCCCCGGGCACAGCCGGGGACAAGGGGGATCAATCTTGGCATGGCCGCTCCCTCCTCCTGCCAAGTTCAGCTGGATTCATCGGCCAGCCGAGCCCAATTACCTTAATTTGTGGCATTAAGGAAAAATCCATAAGCATCAGGGAAGTGATGTGTAGTGGTTTAAAGGGACCGGTTGGCCGCGGAGCCGCCGGCGCCGCCGGGGCTGCCCGTCCCCGGCTCCGTGTCCGTGCTGGGCATGGCTGGCGGCGTGGGAGGCAGCCCTGGAGCCAGGCACATCTCCCACAGTATGGGGTTTTTTATTCGGGAAGCACCGTTTCTTCCTGCCCAGCCTGGAACAGGCCATACCCGAGTTTCTCCCCAGTGTTGCCCACGGTGTGGTTGGGGTGAGAGGGTGACTGGGGGCTTTGAGGGATCGGCGGTGCCAAGGGGCACAGAAATCCGGCATGGGATAGGGTGCAGGTGGATGCCTGGATTTCTGCTCTAATTTATAAGATGGTGCATCTGCTCCACTGCTCACTTCTTGCTGTCAGCTGCAATCCTCTGTGCTGCACGGGCCAGATCCTGCTCCCCTGTGAGGATCCTGGTCCAGCCTGTGGATGGAGGCACCTCCAGGAACATCGGATCCTTCTCCCGCTGTGGATATCAGCGGACTTACTGGCACCCAGGAAAACCCGAGTGCTTTAAATATGTCTGTGTGTCCATATCTGCCTCTGGAGCCCTGTAGTGAACAAAAGAGCCGTGGGAAGTGGCTGTGAATGGATGTCAGGGAATAACACACGTAGCCATGCCACGGCAAAATCAAGCATCGTCCCTTCTTATCTGCAAAAGAGCCTGTGTTTTACATGAAAAAGCCTTTCTAATTAATAGGCCAGCCCTTCTTGAGCTCGATTAAAAGGGGAGTCAAAAGGATTTGATTAACCCCCGCTCTTTGCCAGGCGCCTGCTCAGCCCCAGCCAGACGTGTCCCTGTGCCCCGGGCTCTCCGTGTCCCGGGAATGCCACAGCAGGGTGGTACCCCCGAGCCTGGGCATCCACAGGGCTGCCCTGGGGGGGGGTCCGTGCCCAGCACAGCCCCACCGGGGTGCCAGGCTGCCCCAGAGCCAGCCCATGCCGCCGCCCACTCCACAGCCTTTCCTTAGGAACATCCCTTGCTCCAACCTGTATTTTTTTGCTGTGATCGGACACATTTGACTAAACTACTACATATGTATACACACCGGGCCGTTCCCATCCAAACCAATGTAAATTACCTCTGACCAATACATTTTCCCAGGAAATCAATGCATTTTAACACTGGATAATATTTATGAAATTGAATTTTTTATTGAAGCTAATGCAATTCCCTTCTGTTTTATGCATTTTTATTAAACTAATGCATTTTAAATTAAACTGTTGTATATTAACTACAATGGCTGTTGGTACTTACAGTAAAATAATATATGTTTGCTGAAATCAATACATATTCCAAACCCAGGAATTTCCAGTTAACAAGGCCATATCAAATATAACAAATGCATGTAGCTACTTAATTTGATGCTTATATACACTGGCTGCTATATTTGTTTATCGGTAATGATTATTTTTAAAGGGTGAAAGCTTATTAAAGGTAGAAGGATGGATTGCTGCAGTCTGAAGCAGTGGTGGTCACCCTGTCCCCACCGAGGGGGGCCGTGGGGGTGACCTGTGTGTCCCAGTGCTGGCTGGGGGCTGAAATTCATCTCCTCTGCCACAATCGGCCTCTGTGCCTTCTGTCACATCCCTGCGCCTCCCTTCCCACTGTGTGGAGTTTTGGGGACACCCTTTCCTTGCTTGTCACGCTCTCCCACAGCCCCTCAGGATGCTTTTGGATGGTTTTATCCCTCTCCCCTCGGTGCTCAGAAGGTTTCTGTGTTTAACGTCTTATTCCAGACAGATTTAATTCAGCAGTTCTGCCTGATTCAACTCTGTTTGCCCTCGGAAGGATGTACCACCACGCTTATGGACAGGAGGGTTTGTCCAGCTCGGGAGTCGGAGGAAGAGCAGCCACCCACCAAACAGAGCCAGGGGCAGCTGGCCTGAGGATGGGGACAAGGACAGGTGACCCCCGATCCCTGAGCTCCTGACCTATCCCGGGGCTGGAACAGGATGCAGCCCAGGGCAGAGGTCTCTGTCCCGGCCTCCCGAGCCGCGGCATTGACATGGAAAGCCATAAATAGCAGCGTTACCGCCGAGAGCTCGCGAACGGCGCCAGAGCCGGGATAATTTGGGCAAAGCAATAAAGGAGGGAAATTAATTAAAGAGCATGCGACAATTGTAGGGAGAATGTGCCTGAAAAGAAGTAGCCTTGGCAGAGAGGCGGCCGCTGGAAGGGCCCGGGCACCCTCCCCGCGCATCCCGGGGGGCAGCGAGGGCTGAGACCGGGCACAGCTCAGCGCATATCCCGCGGCCACCGAGGGGAGGTGGAAGGGTGCTGTGCCCCCCGCCGTGCCCTACCCTGCACCTCAGTGCCCCCCGTGTCCCTCAGCGTCCCCCTCGGGGTGTCCCCTTTCGGGGTGTCCCCTCCGTGTCCCCTCCGTGTCCTCCGAGCGCCCCCGGCCCGGCCCGCGGGGACGCGCTGCAGTTGCNTCTTGTTCCAATTCCTTGCCGTACGCAGGGACACCTTCCACTAGACCAAGTTGCTCCAAGCCCTGTCCAGCCTGGCCTTGGACACTTCGAGGGATGGGGCAGACACAACTACTGAACGCTTTGAATCATTTGTGAGGATTCCAGAGGGACTGGGACAGCCCCCTACCCCACTGCAGGGGGAATTCTGTGTCCCAGGGCTGGCAGAGGCCAGGCAGAGCCCTGGGGTGGGTGGCCCTGGCCTCTCCTGCTGCAGGAGGCAGGACCCCTGCCACGGTTTCTGGGACCCCAGGACCAAACCTGCTCAGCGACAGCAGACAGGGGCTGCACTACCTTCCCTGGCATAGGATGGGGCCAGAGCTCTGGGAACAGCCATCTGTGTCCCCATGAGGGTCTTTCTTCTCTGGGCCCGAGTTCCAGGGCCTGACACATTTCCAGTCACCCTGATGGCACTGCTGTCCCACAGTGGGGTTCCTGGTGCCCCTCTGCTCATCCTTGGCACAAGACATCTCTGGCTCACCACCACCACCGGTTCACCACCACCCCTGGCTCCCCATCCCTGCTGGCACACGACTCTCACTCCCATCATCACCCCTCGGCCGCCTAATGGGGCTGAATCACTGCACAAAGACGTGGATCACAAACGCCGGGAAGGCAGGAATAAATTAACGCCTGGAATGGGTGTGCTGAAATCTCTCTTTTTTCTAAAGTACACAGAAAAGCCCCTTCCATATTTTAATTAAAAGCCTTTCAGGAGAGGAGGCAAGGGGCTGCCATTTACAACGGGCTATTGTCAGGCACACAAAGCAAACCGGGCTGGAGACAAACTGATTTATTAACCTGCGCCTCGCAGCGTTCCCTGGGGTGGGTGAGCCCCACGTGGTGTGGGGGGGTGGGATCGGGGTCCCCCTGCTCTCCCCGGGGTGCTTCAGGGCCATGGGGCAGTGCCCAAGGGGACACGGGGATGGGGATGGTTTGTGCCACCCCACAGCTCTGTCCCTCCTTGTGGCACAGGGCACAGTCCCTCTCCTCGTCCTTATGGCTCCCATTGATTTATTAATGATTTGGCCAAACAGAAACATTCCTCCAAAGCCCACAATTTAATTTGCTCACCAAAGATGCCAAGTTAGTTTTATTCCTGATTTATGAGCAGGCTCCTCCGTTCCCTGGGCAGCAGAGCAGGGAGGGAATTTATGGGCGTGAGATCAGCTTTGTGGGCACAGGAGAAGGTCCCCCTGCCTGGGACCTCTCCTGATGGGATCCAGCACGAGATCCCTGGAGCATTTTGGTCATGGACAGACTGGGCAATCCCTGTTATTGGCACAGAGAGGACACCTTGCCATCAAAGAGCAGAAACCAGCTCACCTCCAGCAAAGAGCACCCATCCCGCCTGGGTTTACTGACCCATCTGTAAGGAAACCTCCCCCTGGCCCTGAGGGAGGGATGCAAATGAATTCCCACGTGGCACTCGAGGCAGAGGTGAAGCAGCTGCCTGGCACCACCAGCAGCTCCAATCTCATTACAAATCTCAATGACTCCCAGTGGTTTCTACTCCCTGATTGTGGGGATAAAAAAACCTATTTATAGCACTTGGGTTCCCTGAGCCAAGTAGGAGGCTTGACTGGGGTGCCCCCAAAGAACAGCAGCAGCAGCAGCCCATGTGGGTCTCGGAGCATCCGTGGAATTTGCTGTTGATGCCAATAGGGTTGAAATCTCAGCTCAGCATTTTCATCTGGGGTGCCCCAGTTCCAGGGGGATGTTTTTGTTGTGGGACCATGAGCAGGATGTGCCATGGGAACCCCTTCTCCAGGCAGCTCTGAAGGTGGGGAAGAGGCTGGCACAGGGCTTGCAGGAGCACCCAGGCTCTCTCTGACAAAAACTGCCTCGGTCTCTGCAAATCCTTCCTTTGAACTTTGATTTTCTGTTCACTTGTTCTTCTGCCTGAGGCGTTTTGCAATTGTGGGATTGTGAGCGACTCTGGGTTTCTCTGAGCGGAAGAGATGAGAAGAACAAGATCATTTCCTGGCTGTTTGTTGTGGGGCCAAGGTCACTTTGGGTGTTTGGACACTTTTCCTGGCCCAGGAGCAGACCTGTCCCTGTGACAGCTGGAAGCACCTACAGAGCAGGGAGCAGTTGGAAGGGTGTTCCTTCTCATTTGTATCTCCTGAACTCAAATGCTGCTTTTCAGTGGAACCTCGAGAGTCCTGCAAAACGCAGGGAATAGCAACAGGATGTTGTCTGGGCCATGAGGGGCTGTTTCTTCTGCAGCCACGTGCAGAGTGAGGCTCCAGCACTGCAAGACCTGCTGCAGCAAGAGGAGCTGAGAGCTTTGGGACCAGTGAAGGACTATGAGTGACCACTGCAGGAGCACTTCTGGCTTTGCTGGTGTCCGTGCTCCCTCCAGCCCTTCCAAGCACAGGGATCAAAAGGTGACAGGTAGGACAGGGGGGGCAGGACAGTGGGGGAACAGGGAGGGTGCTGCTCGGTGCCCACATCCTCCCCGCAGTTTTGGAGACAAAGCAGCCTCTGAACCCCTGGGAAAACTTTGGGATTCTACCCCCCTGCATGGGGTGGTGGTGGGGAATGAGCTTGTCTCGGGGAGGGGAGCTGGGATGTGGGTTTGTGTCCCAGACTGGCAGGAGCCCCTGGGCTCTTCCACAAGCAGAGATGTGCACGTGTCTACACAACAGCCCAGGCAGGAACATCAAACCGCTGCACTTGCTTGCTCTGCAAATACCTGCCTGCAAAAGGCACCCGAGGGGCAGCTCCGTCCTTTTCTGCTCAAAACCGAGTCACAGCCAGCGGGGTCGGGGTCCCACCAGTGCAAACCCCCTCTGCTGGGGGATTCCCGCTTCCCGGGGAATGGGGATTGATTCTCAGAGCCCTTTGCATGTCGGGGTGGTCAGTACGACAGGCTACGGCACAACCTGGGGCTGAACCTGGAAACTTGTTTTATTGTGTGGGGGGGAAGCAGAGTGGGCTGCTGGGTGGGCTCCGCTCCTCTGCTGAAGTTGGTCGGATTCCTCAGAGCCCTCTGCACCGGGAAATTAAAAACCGCAGCCCTAACCCAGGCGGGATTCGGTGTATTTCTGATCGCGGGGTGTTTCTGCCCGCGGAGCGCTCGGAGCGTGTTTGCTGCAGCCCTTCCCAGCGGGTCAAAGGTGCTGGATAGGTCAGCTTAGGGATAAAAACAAAAACCAGTAAAAAAACCCCCCTAAAGCTGGAAAAGTTTAACCGGCGGCTTCCGGCTGGCGATTTTCCAACTAAACCCCTCGATTTGGCTGGGAAAAAAAACCCTCGCACCCCGGGGGGATCCGCGCCCCTTCTCCGCAC